>CM030362.1:289943007-290224049 GCA_017893485.1 Hemerocallis citrina
ATCCGTCTCTCTTTTCCAGACGCTCTGCCACTTCAACTTCCTGGTCGAGGAGCTGGCGAGCAAGGAGCAGGAGAAGGAACGGGAGAGGGCAGAACGCGTCAAGGTTACACAGCGGCTCGATGCCGAGCAGCTCCTCTCGACGAGGAGGGCCGACGAGGTGAAGGGGTTGGAGGGGCAGCTGGCCAAGTCCATTCAGCTGTCGAAGGACACGGCGGCTAAACTTGAGGCCGCGGAGAAGGAGGTCGCCGAACTGAAGGAGGCCTTGGCCACCGCTCGGTCGGAGGCGGAGAAGGCCCAGAAGAGGGCCGAGAGGACCCAGGCCAAGCACCAGAAGAAGGTGAAGAGGGTGAAGAAGGCCGTGCAGGAGGAGGCTGCTCAGCATATGCTCCAGAACATGGAGGAAGCCTATGGTCGAGCGCTGACCCACATAGCCGCCAGGAACCCGGGCTTCGACATCTCCTCCTACCACTTTTACGACCCCGTGGAAGGGGAGGAGGGCGTGCCCGAGGGGATGCTCGGGCCTGCGGGAGAGACGGAAGTCGTCGAGGGTCCTGCGGGGTCAGAGGCCGAGGGGGAGAAGGTGGACGGCTCCGAGGAGGAGAGCTGGAGCGAAGGCGAGGGCGAAGGCGGTGGCGAGGACAAGACCGAGGGGTCGACGGACCCGAGCGGCAAAAAGGTCGACCCCTGACTCGGTTGTCTTCTTTTTTTTGTCTTTTTTCTTTTGTAAGCCTAACTGCGGACTGGCCACCGCTAGTGTAAAGCTTTCACTTTAATTCTGAAATGAAAATATTTTGTTTGGCCAAAATTTGCCCAAGTGTTGAGCTTCGGATTTGTGTGTGACTAGCCGTAGATGTTTCCGAGTGTTGGGTATCGGATTTATCTCTACTTTTCAGGTGAAGTTCGGTCCAGTCACGGAGCTCGTCTGCCTCCGGAAGGAGCTGGCCAAAATGAAGCGTGAGCTCAAGGACAGCCGACAGAGGCGGTTTCTTCTGCTCGGCCAGGCGGAGGAGGTGAAGGCGGTTCTACGGAGGCAGTGCCGTGAGCTGTATCAGCTGCGGAAGCACTACCAAGCCCCTTGTCCCGAAGGGGAAGTCGAACGGCTTCGCGGGGAGCTGACCGCTGCCGAGCAGAGGAATGCCGATCTTTTGGCAGAGGTCCGACACTTGGAATTGGCGGAGAGGGAACGCTCGGCGGAGGCAGTGAAGCTGGCCTCCGAGCTGGAGAAGGCGTTGGCCGAGCGCAAGAGGTTAGTGGCCGACGTCGACAGGCTCAGAAGGATCACGATAGATAGGGGAATTGAGGTCGCCCACTTCCGTCGGCTCGCTGCCGAGGGTGCTAATGCTTCCGGCTCGTCAAAGCCTTCTCGCCCGATGAAGTCGGCGAGGGACGACGTTCTTAGAGACAGGATCGTCGAATTGGAGGAGGAGATCGCGTCGCTCAAGCCTGCGCCGGAGAGGGCTAACGTTCGCAGCACTTCGTGCACCCGCGAAGAAAGTGAGAAGGGGATTTCGTTTTATGAGCTTGCGACACGCTCGCCTATGGCCAGGCGAAGTCCGGCCGACGCGCAGAGCAGCGCGGCTGTCTCGTCGAGCGGGGCCTCGGCAGGTGCCGTGGTCAGGGCTAGCAGCGAAGGGGGGTCGCGCTTCGTTGGTTTAGGATCGAGTTCGGAGGGCAGACCTCGTCGTTCTCGCGTATCCCTAAACCGAAGCATTCCCCTTCCGAGGAGATCTTGACCTTGTTGTTTTTTACTTCCGTTGATTGTTGTAAAGTTTAATTGTAGGGTCGGTTCGGCCATCTGTAACACCATTACATCTGAATGTGAATTTCGAAAGTTTCCTTAGAACGTTTTTTGAAAGTGTTGGACTTCGGCAGCGTATTGAAATTGCGTTATTCTCTTTCCCTTCTTTTCAGCTCGTCGTGACGATCCATAGCTCGGACTCCGACCGTTCGAATGATGACGCCGAATCCGGGGGCACCTCTGGAACGGTGGTTCTGAGCCCCGGGATCGCCGACCTGAAGTTACGCCGAGCCGAGAGTGAGTGGGACCACCTTTCGTTGGTCCTCAGTCTCCGGGAAGCCGAGGTCCAACGCTTGGAGAATAAGATCGTCGAGCTGAGCCCCACAGGAGAGGATGACGGCTCGCAGACCGCCTTCAGCAACGCTCTTCGGGTCAAAAGCATTCGGCACATTCAGTCGAAGATTATTGCCGAGCGGGATGACTTGCTCTCGGAGATGCGGTACTTGCGGGCTGTAATGGCGAAGCTCCGGGGGGATGCAGAGGAGCTGTCAGCCGCGGAGGACGAGCGGTCGGCCGAAGAATTCAGTGAAGATATTTCTTTTTGAACACCAAGTGTTGTTGGTCGGAATTGTATCTTGCTTGCGAACACTTTGTAATTATGGGACAGATGTGCTTTGTATTTCGACCTGGCTGTTTAATGAAATATTTTTTATTGCTCTGCGCTTTTGCCTTGTTTATGACTGTGTTTTCTGCGCCGAGGTCTCGGAACCGAGCATATCGGTTTCGTCGGCGAGGTCGTTGGACTGAACTGGCCACTATGCGCGTGGCATTCTGTCGTTTAGCGACTCTGACGGGGAGCGGCACGAACTCCCGGGCGGCTCTGTTCCTAAGAAAGTGCTATATTGTCGTTTAGCGCAGGTGGCAAGATCTGAGCCGCTGATCGTAAGCACGGATCTCGAGGCGGCTCAGCTCCCGAGAAAACGCTATCTTGTCGTTTTGCGCAGGTGGCGAGATCTGGGCCGCTTGATTGAGATCAAGTGCGAAAGTTGAGGAGAAGGGGAATTTTCTCCGTTTACGAGCTCGGGAAGGCACTTGCTCGGCTGCCGACCGAGGGTAGGGAACTTTAATGAGTCGAGCGACGTGGCGCAACGCGGACCGCTGGATGAAGACGCGTATCTCGAGACGGGCGTGGCTCCCAAGAAAACACTATCTTGTCTTTTAGTGCTCTTGTGCGAGATCTGGGCCGTCTGATTGAGATCAGGCGCGGAAGTTGAGGAGAAGGTGAATTTTCTCCGTTTACGGGCTCGGAATGGCACTTGCTCGGATTCCGACCGAAGGGTAAGTCCATCCCCCTTATTTTCCCCCGTTTTCGTGACGAGGATCGGACTGAACGTAAGCCGAGCGCTCGCCACAACGTAGGGGATTTCCGGAAGGCAATCTTTAGGGCAGGAATTTAACCAAGTGTTTGCCCTCGGGGTTGTCGCGGAGTTCGACGGCTGTGGGAGCAATTCCGAACGGCGATCTACCCCCGGTTCATCCGGAGACGAGCCGAGGAGGTAAAGTCGAGCCGAGTGTTGGACTCCGAACCATCGGTATAGTTCAACGGCTGTGGGAGCAATTCCGAACGGCGATCTACCCCTGGTTCGTCCGGAGACGAGCCGAGGAGGCAAAGTCGAGCCGAGTGTTGGACTACGAACCATCGGTATAGTTCAACGGCTGTGGGAACAATTCCGAACGGCGATCTACCCCTGGTTCGTCCGGAGACGAGCCGAAGAGGCAAAGTCGAGCCGAGTGTTGGACTCCGAACCATCGGTATAGTTCAACGGCTGTGGGAGCAATTCCGAACGGCGATCTACCCCTGGTTCGTCCGGAGACGAGCCGAGGAGGTCAAGTCGAGCCGAGTGTTGGACTCCGAACCATCGGTATAGTTCAACGGCTGTGGGAGCAATTCCGAACGGCGATCTACCCCTGGTTCGTCCGGAGACGAGCCGAGGAGGTAAAGTCGAGCCGAGTGTTGGACTCCGAACCATCGGTATAGTTCAACGGCTGTGGGAGCAATTCCGAACGGCGATCTACCCCTGGTTCGTCCGGAGACGAGCCGAGGAGGAATGGGCCGAGCCGAGTGTGGACTCCGAACCATTGGTTGAGATCGCAACATAAAATGTAGGTGATAAGAGGGGGAGAGTGACATGCATATTCACAAACATAACAGAGCTTTCTTTATTGATACTTGACGGCGAACCGTTTTACATAATACAATTTGAGAAAAAATGGGCTACAAGTTGGAGAGGAATGGTTCGACACCCCGGATTACTTAGAGAGGCGCCGGAGCGCTCTCTTGGTATTTCAGGAGGTGGTCGGCATTCCAGGTCCTCGGAAGCTCTCTGCCATCCATGTCTTCAAGTCGGTATGCCCCAGGCTGAACAACTTTTGTGATCCGGTACGGCCCTTCCCAATTCGGAGCTAGCTTGCTCCTCTGACTGGGGAGGGATATGGCTAGCTTTCTCAATACCAAATCTCCTTGCTTAAGGTTGGCGAGTCGGACCTTCTTGTTGTACGCTAGCTCGACTCTCCTTCTGTAATTCTGTTGCCGAATCGATGCCCTCTCCCTCAATTCATCTATCAGGTCCAAGTTTCCCCTGAGGTCCCTGGCATTCTGCGCTTCGTCATAGGCCACGAGCCGAGGGGAAGGTATTCCGACCTCGAGGGGTATCACGGCCTCGGCCCCATAAGTAAGGTTGAAAGGGGACTCTCCGGTGGGTGTCCGCTTGCTCGTGCGGTAGTTCCACAACACATTAGGGAGTTGGTCGACCCACAATCCTTTGGAGCACTTGTCCAACCTCTTCTTGATTCCTGCGAGGATCTGCTTATTAGCGTTCTCGGCCTGCCCGTTCGACTGAGGGTGTGAGACGGACGAGAAGCGCTGTTGAATGACGAGGTCGTCGCATAGGGCTCGGAATGCCGTGCCAGTGAACTGCGTCCCATTGTCCGTCACGAGGACGCGGGGGACGCCGAATCTGCATATGATGTTCTTCCAGAAGAACTGCACCACTTTGCTCTCGGTTATCGTGGCGAGGGGCTCGGCCTCGACCCACTTCGGGAAGTAGTCGATGGCTACGACTAAAAACTTGAGCTGACCCGGAGCCGGTGGGAAAGGCCCTAGTAAGTCCATTCCCCACATCGCGAAGGGGATAGGGCTCGATAGGGAGGTGAGGTTGGCCTGAGGGAGGCGTCGGATGCTGGAGTGTCTCTGGCAGGAGCTGCACTGCCGAACATGTCGCTCGGCGTCTCGAAGGAGGGTCGGCCAGAAGTACCCATAGTTCAAAGCTTTCCGGGCCAAAGACCTGAATCCGGAGTGTGCCCCTCCGATGCCCTCATGAAGCTCCTGTAGGGCGTATTCGGCCTGTTCCGGAGAGAGGCACCTTAGATAAGGTCGGCCGTCTATTTGAGAGAAGGAGCGTTTGTATAAGACGCCCTCGATCAAGACATAGCGCTCGGCCCGAGTTCTGACTCGGCGTGCTTCTTTGGGATCCGAGGGCAGAACTCCATCCCTCAAGAATTCTACCAGTGGCTTCATCCAATTGTCCTGCAGCATGACCGACAATGACTCCACCGAGCCAGGTGTCTCGTCTTCGATGCTCGGTTTAGAGAGGACTTCAATCAGTACGGTCTGTTCGAGACCTTGTAGAGAAGACGAGGCTAACTTGGAGAGAGCGTCGGCTTGTGAGTTCTCCTCCCGGGGGACCCGTTGGATGATGGCTTCTTCGAACCGGCCCATGAGATCCCGGACTTTGGCGAGGTACTTCGCCATTCGCTCGTCCCGGGCCTCATATTCGCCCAGGACCTGGTTCACGACTAGCTGGGAATCACTGTGAATCCGAAGGCGCTGCGCCCCAGCACTTCGTGCGAGTCCGAGACCAGCTATGAGAGCCTCGTACTCCGCCTCGTTGTTCGAGGCCTTGAAGTTCATGCGGATCACATACTGCAGGATGAAGCTGTCAAGGCCGTTCAGGATGATGCCGACGCCGCTTCCTTCGCTGCAAGAGGACCCGTCCACGAAGACTGTCCAAATGGGGGGCCCATTCGGGACGTGGTCGACCTCAGGAATAGTGGACTCTACGATGAAGTCGGCGAGAGCCTGTGCCTTAATTACCGTCTGAGGCTGATAGGAGATGTCGTGCTGACTCAGCTCTATGGACCATTTCATCAGCCGACCCGAGGTCTCTGGCTTGTGGAGGATCTGCTTCAGGGGTTGATCGGTGAGGACAATGACCGAGTGAGATTGGAAGTAGGGCCGAAGCTTTCTTGCTGCCATGACCAGAGCGTAGGCTATCTTCTCTATCCTTGGATAGCGGAGCTCGGCGTCCCGAAGCACCTTGCTCACGTAGTAAATGGGCCTTTGGGTCCGATCTTCTTCTCTTACCAAAACAGCGCTCAAGGTCTGCTCGGAAGCGGCCAAGTAGATGAAGAGAGGCTCGCCCGGGACTGGCTTACTGAGCAGAGGGGGGTTCACCAGATAGGCTTTCAGCTGGTCGAACGATTCTTGCTGTGCTTGGCCCCATTCAAATCCTTTAGCCCCCCGGAGTGCTTTGAAGAAGGGGAGGCACTTTTCCCCTGACTTGGAGAGGAACCGACCGATGGCCGCGAGCCGACCGGTGAGCTTCTGCACCTCCTTGACGTTCCGAGGCGGGGCCATGTCTAATATGGCTTTAATCTTCTCGGGGTTAGCTTCGATTCCCCGCTGGCTCACCATGAAGCCGAGGAACTTGCCAGAGGAGACTCCGAACGCACACTTGTTCGGGTTTAGCCGCATGTTGTACTTCTTCAACACACCGAAGGCCTCCTCGAGGTCGGCTACATGGTCAGTGCCGCGGATGCTCTTGACGAGCATGTCATCAACGTACACGTCCATGTTTCGGCTGATCTGATGCTGGAAAACCTTGTTGACGAGGCGCTGGTAGGTCGCGCCTGCGTTCTTCAAACCGAACGGCATTACTCGGTAGCAGTAGAGGCCTTGGTCGGTGACGAAGGAGGTCTTTGGGATGTCCGGAGGGAACATCCGGATTTGATTGTACCCCGAGAAGGCATCCATGAAGCTGAGGAGCTCATGGCCCGAGGTGGCGTCGATAAGGGTGTCGATGTTCGGGAGAGGGAAGGGATCCTTCGGACACGCCTTATTGAGGTCGGTGAAGTCGATGCATATCCTCCACGAGCCATTGGACTTCTTGACCATTACGACATTCGACAGCCACTCGGGATAATTTACCTCCTGGATGAACTTGGCCTTCAGCAGCTTATCCACTTCCTCCTTGATTGCCTGCTGTCGCTCGGGGGCGAACTTTCGCCTCTTCTGCTGAACCGGTTTGCACCCCGGTTCGACGCTTAGGCGGTGGACGAGCAAGTCCTCGGAGATGCCGGGCATATCCGCGGCCGACCAAGCAAATAGGTCGCGGTTATTCCGGATGCACCTCACCAAGTCGGAGAACAGCACGGTCGGCAAGGATTTGCTGACGAGGAATTTACAGCTCGGATCCTCGTCGGAGAAGAGCACTTCTTCTAACTCGTCCGCCGGCTCGGACGTTGGTCGGGCCTTCGGCTCGGGGATCTCTAGTGTCTCGAGCGAGAGCACTGGTCCCCCGGTGGAAGTCATGTAGCACTTCCGAGCTGTTTCCTGACTTCCCCTACTCCCGAGCGAGTGGGGAATTTCATCTTCAAGTGGTATGCCGAGGGGACAGCCTCCAGAGCGGCTAATCCGGGGCGGCCTAGGATGACATTATATGCCGCCGGGACGTCAACGACCATGAAGTCCATGGGCTCGGTCCGGGTAGTAGGGGTGCTTCCCGCAGTAACGTCCAGGGTTATCACCCCTTCGACGGTTACCGGGACCCCCGTGAACCCGTGGAGAGTGTAACCGGCCGGCTTGAGACGGTCTCGGGACAGCTGCAGGCCTTGGAAGGCCGAGAGGAAAAGGATGTTGACCGAACTCCCGTTGTCCACCAAAATCCTCTGCACCTTGAAGTTGGCCATGCGGAGGTCGATGACGAGGACATCGCAATGGGGGGTTCGGACTCCTTCAAGGTCGGCATCGGAGAAAGACACAGGGACGCCGAGACCCTTCGGGGGAGGGGCACTGTGGACCGAGTTGACTTCCCGGACGAAGGCCTTTCGGGAGGAATTAGAGGAGCCCCCCATTGGGCCTCCGTGGATCAGGTGCAGAACCCGTTCTTCTTCGAACTCGGGTGTCTCCTCGCGCCGCTCGGAGCGCTTGTTAGCCCCCCGAGGGGGAGGAGAGTTCCGATCTGTTCGATCGTTAGCTTTCACGAACTTGGCCAACTGCCCCCTCCGAATGAGGGCTTCAATCTCATCTCTCAGAGCCCGGCAGTCGTTCGTGTCGTGCCCATGGTCTCGGTGGTAACGACACCACTTATCTTTGTTTCTCCTTTTCGCCTGGGTGTGCATCCTCGGGGCCGGAGGGATGATTCCCTCCTTCTCCACCTCCATGAGGATCGTAGAGACATTAGTGGTGAGGGGTGTGAACTTCTCGAACCTGGGGGGAGGGCGGCGCTGACCGCCCATGTCCTTCTGAGCTTTCTTGGACCCTTCTTCCCCTGTCGCCTTCCTCTTCGACCCTACGGAGGGTCCCCCGAAGTTTGGAAGGGCTTCGGCCTCCTCTGCCCGGATGTACTTCTCGCACCTCAGGAGGAGGTCGGCGAAGTCTTGGGGGGGCTTTTTGGCCAGGGATGATCGGAGGTTGGCGTTAAGGACGTTCGACTGGAACGCCACGGTGGCCACGGACTGGTCTAAGGAAGCAATTGACCTGACTTCTGCGGTAAACCTCTTCACATAGTCCCGCAGCTTTTCTTCCTTCTCCTGCCGCAGGTTCAGTAGGGAAAGGCTCGTCTTCTCGGCTCGTCGGCTACTCACGAAGTGAGTAATGAACAGTGTCTCAAACTGTTCGAATGAGAAGATGGATGAAGGGGCGAGCCTGGAATACCATTCCCGAGCCGACCCCCGGAGGGTGGCAGGGAAGGTCCTGCAGAGCACCGCGTCGGAAGCTTGGTGGATCAGCATCAGGGTCTTGAAGCTTTTGACGTGGTCGACCGGGTCGGATTCCCCAGAGTATGTTTCAAACTGCGGCGGTTTGAAACTCCTCGGTATGTGGGCCTCCATGATCGACCGTGAGAAGGGCGGTCGGCTAGGACGGAAAGTTCCCGCTCGGGACTCCTCCTCCCTGTCCATGCGGCCGATGCGTCTTTCCACCTCGTGGATGCGGCGGATGAGGGCGTCGTCCCTCCGCTGGTAATCATACGACCCCCCAGACTCCTCTTCATAGGAGGGGGAACATGGACTGCGGCGCCGGTACTCCTGGGACCGCCGAGGGCTCTGTTGCCGCTGCTGTCGGCTGGGAGCCGGGGAAGGACTCCGGGTTCGGCGCTGGGGACTGGGATCCCTGGGGGGCGTCGGAACCCTCTGAGCATCCTGGGCGTTCTATCGGAGATTGAGGGCCTGCAGAACGGTCTCTTGAAACCGGAGGAACTCGGCTCGGCTGATGGGTGTATCTCGGTCCCTCGGATGACGCCGATCCCTGGGGGACCGGGACCTCCTCCTTCGGTGCTCGGGGGACGCCGCTCGGCCTCTGCGTTCCGGGGACCTTCTGCCGTCCCGACGACGTGGCGACCGCTCACCTTGACGCTGGCGGGAGGCTCCCTCTCGGGCCCGCCTCTCGTCAAGATGGGTACGGAGGTCGTCGTCCTTATGGCGGTTTTGGAGTGTGATGCGGAGGTCGGGGTGATGAGAAGCCATCGAGTCCGAGGACCCATTATGGACTGAGACGTGGCCCGGATTGAGAGGCTGCTTCTCCTTCCGACCGTTGTGACCGGACGGACCGTTGTTGGGCTGCTGCTTGGGAGGAGGAGGAGGTGGGACCTGCTGGGTCAGCGGAAGGAGGTCGGACTGAAGGACAGGATTGACCGGAGCTTCATTTGCCGGGTCGGTGGGGTTGCCCCCTCGGTTCGACCCTCTGGATCTGTTCTTCTTCGGCGGCATGGCTGCAGAGGACGGCGGAGAATGGGCTGAGACTGTTCGTGTGGCGTTTCCCACAGACGGCGCCAATCTGTTACCGCTGATTTCGGTGTGGGGGTAAACAGATAGAATTTATGGATCCGAGGAACACCTGAACAGCTGACTCGGCCTTCTTGCTCCTGCCGCAACCTGCAAGGAAGTGCGAGACACCGGGGTTGATTCCGGCGACGCACCCTCCGACGCTCTTGTCAGTAATCAGCAAAAGATTAGGAAAGAGCTTAAGTGATCAAAAAGTGATTAACCTGGTCTTGGTGGTAGAGGGGCTGTATTTATAGTCGCCTTTGAAATGATTTGGGGCCTGATTTCCTGCCTAACAGTTAGGAGGAAAATCCTCTTATTCTGTTTTTGGGAAGTTAGCCCCTGATTCCCTGGTGAGAGCCAATCAGGTTTATTGATTTGATTTGATCAAATCAGTAGCCTGATTCTCCTCTCTTGGTGGATCGGGCTTGTATCGGGTCGGGACCCATGCCCGGTTGAAGCGGATCTGTTCGCGGGTGGTTGGTCCTGTGAGAAGGGGGCCCAATACCCGTTTTGGATCCATCTGTATGTGAAATTACTTTTTTACCCCCATGCTTCAGGATTCGTGCTCGATCTGGACGGTCCCGATTTAACCCCATTTTTAGCCATATCACCGTCCATGATCACACCCCGATAATTCTTGAGATTATCTTCCATCGTCCGATCATATAGGCCCCTACCCATGTTTGCTCTTATTTCATCACAACTCCAACTAGTGTCTGTCCTTATGTTTATTATGTTTAATTAAGGTCACAGTCTCCCTAGAGTTGGTGTACCCTACCGGACTTAACTTTATTGAATCAAAAGAAAGACCCCACTGTCCAAATTCCAACAAAATCTCACTTGCTGGCATGCTAGGGTCCCACCCAACCTTTAGAGTCTCATAACTCAAATATCATCTCAAGCATTTCTTTATGTCCCATAAATCCAAAATCATATAGCTCACAACAAGGATTTCCCTCAAATCCAATAGTCAAAATCCAGGTACCTCCATGTACAATTATATCCACATAATTTGTCAAAAATAATAAGACACTAACATCAATAAAAATGAGATTTTATATTCTCAACAGTAGAAAAATCTGAAATATAATATTCTTAAAATTTGAAAATATTTACTTTCTAAAACCACAAAATCTGAGTCAAATTCCATTAAAATTGCAAATACACTATCTGAAAGTAGTAAGATCTGAATTCAATTGCTTTGTAAAAACCGTGAATCATCGTTTGCAATTTCGAAGAAATAATCATTCAAGAAACAAAAAATTGCAGCAAAACAGAGGGTGAAAATCAGGTCATGACAGTCGACTGACATTCCACAGTACAAAAATTGCTGTCGACCGACAGCGTTCAAAGAAAACATAATTCAAAGTCATGGCAGTCGACTGACAGGCATAGTGCAAAGTCTGCAGTCGACTGTCAGTAGAAAAAAGTGGCGACAGTCCAGTCATGATAGTCGACCATAACAACAAGTTCAAAAGAACTGCAATCGACAAGCAGGAAATTGCAGTCGACTGCGCGATCGATCGACACGCAATCTATAACAGCCATTTAAATTTAAGAGATCTCTCAAACTGATACATGTTTATATTGATTTCATATGATAAAAAAAACCTGTAGTAAAATAAGTGTATCTTGGCCAAACCATCTCAGTACATACATCAACCAGATCCTTTCATAAACTCCACAAAATCCCAGTTTCCAAAGTCAAAATATTGAGTAAAGGATTTTAAGGAAAAAAATTTCATATGAACATTGTGAATACTATAATACAATCAAGATCCTTTCTCATACAGAGGTATGAATACATATATACGTGTCAAATACTAAAATCTGTCCACTTTGGAAAACTAATAACCACTGTTTGCAAATTTGGAGAAATATTCATTCATGAAAAACGATGCAGTAAATAGAGTGGCAAAAATACAGTTTCAGCAGTCGACCGACTGTAGTAACACATGAAACTGCGGTCGACCGGCTGCAGTCGACTGTAGGGTCGACCGACATGCGGTTTGTGACATCATAACAGCTAAATAAAAATCTCTTCAAACTGATATATACTCATATATGATGAATTCTATAGTATAGTATGTGCAATTTATCCAATACCTCATTTCATCAATCAAACTCATCCTCAACAATAAACTAAGCATGATCATCACATATAAACTTTTTGATTTTTATTTCATGGAATCAATTAACTCTATCACAACAATCAATTCATGGTAGAATCATTAATATATGCATTTAGGTCAATCAAAGATCCACATAGAAATTTCTAGCATGACAGCTACTCAATCATGATCCAAGACCATGTCAAAGAATCAAAGAATCATTCATTAATTAGAGTTTTTGTTCTTGTAGAAGCTATTTGACTACTCTTCATGGAGATTTATCCTCTAATAGATCTACCTCAAATTTTATAATTTTGCAAGATATATCATATTTGATCAACCATCATCATATTATACAAGCATATAATAAACAAGAGATGAGAAGTACCACCCACCTCGAAGAAGATTGACTTGAAGAGCAATAAAGAAAAGTCAATTCCTTCTCCTTGCAAAAATCCAAGAGCCAAGCCTCCGCTCCAATAAAATAATGAAGAATTAAAGTTTTTGGTTCACAACTGGGGAAAACGGCTGCTGTGGAGTTTAATATAGGCCGGGATTTGGTTAGGGCTTCCACAATATTTCACAAAATATCCCTTAAGAAAATATCTTTACATATATAGATTTATCATATTAAGTAGTTAAATAAATCAAATGAGATAAGATCCATTCCCCCCCCTCGCCAGATCACCACCAACCTGGCCAACCCTGTGTGCAGCCAAAAAATTCGAAAATTTGAAATTTTACCCCAAAGTGGCAATTTTACACTATAACCCCCATTCCCAACAATAGGTATTTTTCGTGTATTTTCTATCATTTAATTTTTATAAATTTATTTTGTGCTAAATTTGTTTCAGATATTTTATTAAAGTATTTTCTAATCAAAAATTTTATTCATTTCGAATAGTGGTGTATTTTGATTTTATTTTCTATATCTTATTGTTCGACTATTTATATTTGAGCCTAAATCAAATATATTATTATTGGATCATTTTAATAAACTTGTTAAACCCGGATACTATTTTGTTGTATGATTTTATTATTGTTATGATTATAATTGTTAATTGTTATTTCTTGATTAGTTAATTAAAATTCATCTATTGAATTATTCTATTATTGTACTGGATCTGATTTTCTTGGTGTACTCTAATTTATTTTCAAGCCAATTTATATTCTTTTCATTCGCATTATTTAATTGGATTAAAATTTTCGTTCATGAACTATTTTCTCTTTTGTTGGGCTATCTATCTTGTGAATTTCATTTTATTTGATTGTGAGTATTTTAATTAAACCCTATTGTCTTCAAACCCATCTCTTGTTGAACCCAAAAACCCAATTGCATTTTGTTCTCAACCCAAACCCACTATTATTGGATCCTAACCCATTAACCCAACGATCTACTTGTAATATATAAATACAACTCTAACACAAACCCTAAAAATTGTACAATTGAAACCCTAAGAGCCACTTTCTCTCTCTCCTCCTTCTCTCTCCCCCCGTTTCTCTCTCCCCAATCAGAATTCCCACCCAACCCACTGTTCATCTTCCCCAACTCCAAAACCATCTTCTCCGGCCATCCCCCGGATCTCCTGTGTCCTCTTGAGCGCCGCCCTCCTCCGTCAACACCCCCTGACCTCCTTCTCTGTCCTTGATGTCAACAGTAGCCCAATCCCAAAACCCCAACTCCCCTGTTTCCCGTCGAGCAGCGCCAGACCGATGCTGCAGCCCCTTTCTGTCGACGTCGACCACCCCGATGCCATCACTCCCTGTCGATGCCGCCCCCGCTCGCCGTCAGCCCCCATCGTCGACCAAGCCGCAAGCTCTTTATTGTTGCTGCTGCCATTGCTGTCTCTTTGTGCTATGTTGCTTTGAGTTTAGTTTGCACGTATTATACACGTGCTAATTTTTGTTAGTTCGTGGGTTCGTTGTTTCGGGGTCCTTATCCCGTTATTCTTGGTATTCAATTCCGTCGTTCATAAGACAAGTCACTTTTCTTTTGAATTGCTAATTGTATCAAATTCAAGTTTTTATTGAAACTCCGCAAGTAGATCCTAATCGTTTATCGTATCGTTGTATTGGTTATCTGGGCTAATTGTTCTAACAAAGAGTGTCTAGTGTAGCATCAAGAATTCTATTTTGTTCAAGAGCTTCATTATATCCTTCCACTACCTCATCAAATTTTCTTTTGCATTCTTTTAAATCATCTGTGAGTTTAGCAATATAAATAGATTTCTCATGAATTTCTCTTAAGTGTTCATCATGTGTTGCTAAGTATTCTTGAATTTGTTATTTTAAAAGTTCATTTTCCTCTAGCAATACATCATGATCTTTTTTAAATGACTCGAATTTTTCCATGATCAAAGCATTTTTATTTTTCAGTTTTTTATTTTTAGGGATACAAGAGTCATGTGTTTTATTTGAAATTTGTTTATATTGCCTTAGTTCATGACTCAGTTTCTTAGCATAGTCTTTTAATCCATTACACATGTCTACTAGCTCATCATAAGTAGGTTCTTCGATTACCTCTTCTTGAGATGGTGATTGCACCTCACCATTCCCAAAAGCCATGAAGCCGACATCGTTGTAACCTTGCTCTTCCTCACTTGAATTCGAGTCTAGCCATGTTGCTTTCAACGCCTTTTTTTTAGACCCGAGTTTGAGCGGTAGTAGTCCCTATTCATGTCTTGTGAGACGGGACAATTTGCACGGATGTGTCCTAGCATCTTGCACTTATAGCATACGTCATCTTTATCCTTTTCTCTGTCTCTTTGGTACCTGCCATATTTTTTATGTTTGAGATACTTACAAAACTGCTTAGTCAATAAGGCGATGTCTTCGTCTGACTCCTCACGGTGTGAATCTGCTTTTGATGGTCAGAATTTTTCTGCTTTTAGGGCGATGGTCCTCTCTTCGGTTTTTGGTTCAATCCCGATGTTCTGTCTGTATCTTTTGGTTTCTGTCATCTCCATCTCGTATGTCTTCAGCTTTTCTTGGAATGTGTAGTAGTCGAATCTCTTTTCCTCAAGATTCTCCCTCATTGCAGCAGCTTTTACATCCCACTCGGGCGTGAGATAGCTTATGAGTTTTTCGACCTTTCGGTCATCATCCAACCCCTTACCTAAGCTCTCAAGCTCGTGTGCAATAATATCGAAGCGTGCGAGCATTTGATCTATATTTTCTCCTGGCAACATACGAAACACATCAAACTTATAAAAACATAGATTTACTTTAGCTTTTACCTCAGAAGCGGTCCCCTCATGCCGTTTCAGCATGTTGTTCCAGATCTCGTATGCTGTCTTGCAGTTTTGCCTGCATTGCATTAATTCTGCATTATTCAACCCTACATAGAGATTCGTCATAGCTTTAGAATTTGCGGTCTTGAGTGCTAGCTTTGCTTTTGTGAAGGCCGTCTTTCTGTCGCTGACTGGACTATCTGTTTTATTAATGCATACATTCCACACTTCTTCTCCAAGCATCTGTAGAAAATGAGACATACGAACTTTCCAAACATCGTAGCATTTTTTATCAAAATATGGTGAGCATGTAAGACTTGTCCCATTGGAGACAAATGGCTTCGATGAGTACAAGTTTTCGGAAGGAGGGATTTCAGCCATTGGACCTTTTGCTTAAGCTTTTAAGATTTTGATAAGCACCTCGCTCTGATACCACTGTAAATCACCCTAAAGGGGGGGGGGTGAATAGGGTGATTGTGCGGAATAATTTTTTTTAAAATGAATAGCAAAGTAAATAAGGAGAGATAAGAAAATCAAACACAGATAGCACAAGTGACGCAGTGATATAACGTGGTTCGACCCCCAGGTCTACGTTCACACCACCTACTTGTAACAATTCTCTGCCACAAGCATTCCACTATACTCAAACCCTTGTACAGTGATTCTCGGATTCAGGCCGAGAGACCTATTACACCCACAGGACATCTAATCACAAGTTCCGTCAATCTCACCGAAGTGGAAGAAAAGAAAAGAACTTAAGATCCTCAATGATCCTGACTGAAGAATACAAATAGTTTTCACACACACTCGGATTGATTGTTGAAAGATTAGTTCAGAAGATTTTTCTCAGAAGTAATAGGTGAAGAATACTCAGTGGGTTCGTCCAATTATATAGACAAGAAAGTATATCTATCAAAATTAGAAACGATACATTCCAAAAGAGTGAACTGAGCAAAGTACGGTTGACCGCAATTTAGATGCAGTCGATCGTTCATCTCTCTGACGAAAAGTCAAGAGATGAATGGTCGACTGCTTCACTATATTGCTGTGAAGTGCAGTCGACTGCGATGCGGTCGACCGACATGAGGTGCGGTCGACCGTTATCGTGCTGTTCATAACGAATCCACTTTATATTCTTACCATATACTAATTAATCATCAATCAATCAAATACAAATAAAATCTCACAGATAAGGAATAGCAACAACTGGTCTTGATAGCTTTCTTGGGCCTTAATCAACATGTGCTCTGTTTGAATAACTTCTTCTTTTGCTTGATCTTGCAATCTTTCTTTATTGCTTTCCTTCTTTGCTTATTTTCTTTATTGCTTTCCTTCTTTGCTTATTCTTGAATCTCTTTTAAATCTCTTATTGATATTATTTTAACCTGAAAATATGAACAACTTAATTTAAACTTATTAGTATTTATGGACACGTTTTGTGCACACCAAACTAAGAGTCAGCATACCGTACTATTGCATGAATTAATGTATGTATGTTGCATTGCATAATTCTAATGAGTTATTGCCATCATTTTAATTGTCCTATTTCATGTTGTTATCCTATTGTTCCCCTATTGATACTATTGTTTATCTCATGTCCCTAAATTGCATATTGTATTGTGTCATTGCATCGATAAAAATTGTTAATCAAGTCGGGGTTTAAGGTTTGACTTAAGTAGTGGACAATATAGAGACTGTATTCAGAAGGGAGCTCGTGGTTTCCCTACAATTACTGAATGACTGAATGACTGACTGACTAAATAACTTGATAACTGCATATTGTTCCATAGATATTGATACTGAATAACTGAATACTGAAGAGAATCATTTATATCATTTCTCGAGTACATAAACTATTAAATCCACCACTAAGTCTAAACGTAACTTGTTTGTATGTAGCAACCATGTGGTAAATAAATGGAACGCATGAAGTGCTACATTAGTTAGGATTAAAATGATTAATAGACTTAAGAATTGGCACGACATTGACACTGCATACTGTTCATCATTGTTCCTATTGATTCGAATATATGCTAAGTGTTATTGATATTGATCACTGATTATTGTTACCGAATATTGATTCATTGTTTATATCAATTGCATTGATTACTGTGATATTGATTATTGTTATTGTCTCATGTTATTGATTTCTATTGATCCATTGAATTCATTGTTATAGCGTTATTCCATTGTTCTTTGTTTTCTATTCTTGCTGTCAATGACTTGCTCTAAGGAAAATTTTCCTCCTCTTTTTAGATGAAGTGTTCACAGGTAATGAAGGAGAATTGCCTGTTGGGATTGGAGAACAAAAATTCTGAAGATTTTAATGCTTTTAGTTTCTTATTGTTTTATCAAAAATAATGTATTGAGACTTATTATCTATTTTTGATTGGATTGTTATTGTATTAGGCATATGACCCGGATTTTGTTATTGTTTTCAGACATTGGTTTGTTACATTTGGATATTTCATATCGCTTCATTCCAAGTATTATTGTTCATGAGATTATTATTATTGCATGCGCAATTGTTCTGTATTGATTATATTATTGAGTTGATCGGATAAACAGCTTATGAGTGACGTTAGTCATTCGCCGGGCTAATGTCATGCGCTAGTATTTCGTATTTTTGGGAAGCAGGGCGTGACATGCACAAAATCCCTTCATTTTGAAATGTTTGCAAACACGTCATAATTTATTCATAAAAATCCAGAAAATTTAGAATTATTATCTACTAATAAATATTAGAATTTTCAAGCAAATAATATGACTTAGTATTTTCCAAGAAAAATATTTGTACGTGTAAAGATAAATTTCAGAAAAATGGTTATTAAATCACAAAAATTCATTTTAAATCATTCATTAATTCCAAAAAAATATTTAAAATTTCTAGGATGTTACATTACTCCCTCATTACAATAGTTCTGTCCTCAGACTACTGCTAATAGGGAAAAGAAAAAACTACAAGCAAAATGATAAAATTACACAAAGAGTTCAGGAAAATCATTCTTTATGCGGTCCTCCGGCTCCCATGTGGCTTCCTCGAAAAACTGGTTCCTTCACAATACCTTGACCATAGGTATGATTTTAGTCCGCAACACCTTCTCCTGCCGATCAACAATCTCCACGGGCTGCTCCTTATAGCTCAAACTCACCTGTAATACATCGGGCACTTTCGTCGACAAATGAATCAGGTCTGGTACTTACTTCCTCAACATCGATACATGGAATACATCATGCACTTGAGCCAACTCTTCCGGCAATTGCAACTTGTACGCTGTCTTACCGACTCGTCTCAGAATTCTGTATGGCCTAATATACCTTGGAGCCAACTTGCCTCCTTTCCTAAACCTGATCACTCCCTTCGTTGGAGATACCTTGAGGAAAACTGCATCCCCAACTTCGAACTCCAAGTCCCTACGCCGAGTATCAGTATTACTCTTCTGCCGACTCTGGGCTTCGATCAATCTCTTCTGAATCAGCTCGATCTTCTCTGACGTCTGCTGCACAATTTCAGGCCCAAATATCTGCCTCTCTCCCACTTCGTACCAATAGACGGGTGTTCTGCACTTCATCCCGTACAAAGCTTCATAAGGTGTAATACCCTGTCCAAATTCAGCGATTTTTCTTAACAACTGCCCACCACAGGCTGCCTCTCAAAAGGTGTTAACCAATTAGGTGACTCTTGATCATAGGCAATTATATATATATTTAATTAATTTTTGCAAAACTCCCTGTAGAACCCCGTATTTTCAAATACTATTTAAAATATTTGAAAATGAATTTAAATGATTTTCTGGAGATTTAATTAATATTTTCTAAAAGATTTTTATCTTTTTACACGTGCGGAACACGTGTAAATACTTTCTTGAGAAGTTTGAAAGTCAAGTTTTCTTCATGAAAAATCATTATTTAATATTTGGAATTTATTTACTATTTTTCCAGATTTTTCTGAAATTAATTGGACCTATTTGCAATTTTTGAGAAAAGAAGGACCTTTTTGCAAAATTGATATTTTTAAGGGTTAAAGTGCAAATTATATTTTCTGGACGTTTTGAACAGTACCAATTGAGATTTACGAGTATATTTTACTTTTAAATCCTAATTTAAATGAATTTTGATTGAATTTCCAAGACTATACCTATATATGTGAAATAGTATTTTGGAAAGGATTGTTTTGCAAAAGTATGGGTGAAAACCCTAAACCTATCCCCGGATATTTAAGGGATGTTTCCCAGCCATCATTGGGAAAATATACAGTTTTTGGTGATTGGTTTGGAGGAGCAAAAAGGAGAATTTTGGATCTAGCAAAGAGGAAAGCTTTTTCGTGAATCATATCTCAATCTAAAGATGAGTGATATGAATTTTGTTTTGTTGATTGATTTATGTGAATGATTGAGTGTTGCTTGTTTTGATATTTTTGGATCTTGTATGTGATCGATGTAATAGTTGTTATTCATGTGATGCATGGAAAATCCATAAATGTTTAGTAGATCTTGATTGGCAAATTCTTTATTGCTTGAAAACATATTAAGATTGGAGAAGGGTTATGATAATAAGGAATTGGATGGTTGAACATCTGGATCTTGTGATTTCAAATCAGATTAGTTTTGAGTTGTGGAAGAGATTTAGTATTGAGAAACCATAATGAAAGAATTTGGAATATAGAACATGAAATCTGAGTTTTGAGATATTGAATGATCAAATAATGTACCCGTAATGAAGGATTATTCGAGATTGTCAATTTACCTGAATAAGAATTATTTTCATGAACAATGAATCTTTAGAAAACTTCAGTTTTGATTATTGTATCCAGATCTAAATTGTGGAACTGTAGGCCGACAGTCGACTGGTCTACTCATCAGTCGACTGGTACGACCCTATTACTGTATCTTCAGTCTTTTGAAAATTCGTTCGGGGCAGTCGACTGAAACCCTATTCAGTCGACTGGTGTACTGAACATTTTGTTTTGTAAAGTATCGCAGTTTCTTGTCTGAACAGTCGACCGATGACTCCTTGAGTCGACTGTTAGTACTTAGCGTATTTCTTGGGAATTATTGGAAATTGTCTCGGGTAAGTCGACTGATGATTACTTAAGTCAACTTATAGTACTTGTTTATAATCTTGGATATTGGTTCTCGGGGCAGTCGACTTGTTACTGCATAAGTCAACTGGTGCTGATAAGTTTTGATAATCTGGAATGTCCCTTCAAGTCTTTAGTCTTTGTTGATGGATATATTCTTCGGTGTGAGAGTCATTAAACTCTGGGGTTGGGTATATTCTGCGGTGTGAGAATCACTGTTAGTGATTGAATACCGGGTATCCGATCTGCGGTATTGAGAGTGACTGAATACCGGGTATCCGATCCGTGGTATTTTCTTTTAGTGATTGATAGTTGGATATACTCTGCGGTGTGAGAGTCATTAAACTCTGGGGTTGGGTATATTCTGCGGTGTGAGAATCACTGTTAGTGATTGAATACCGGGTATTCGATCTGCGGTGTTGAGAGTGACTGAATACCGGGTATCCGATCTATGGGATTGAGATTTATTGACAGTTGGGTATATTCTGCGGTGTGAGAGTCATTAAACTCTGGGGTTGGGTATATTCTGCGGTGTGAGAATCACTGTTAGTGATTGAATACCGGGTATCCGATCTACGGTGTTGAGAGTGACTGAATACCGGGTATCCGATTCGTGGTAATGAGAGTGATTGACAGAAAGGTATCTGATCGGTGGCAATGTTTCTCGACTTGGTTTCATGCATGTACTTGCCTATCGTTTCTTACTTCACCATACATGTTTAGTTTATGTATTTTTGTTCAGTACATGTTGCTTAAGAAATCATGTTTATTGTTTATTTATGTTTGTTGTTTATATCACTCACACCATTTATGGCTAACCCCTTTAGTTTGGGGGTTAGGGTTCGACTCTAGCCTTATATGATGCAGGTTGTTGCTTGGAGTTGGAGGTTGGATGCTTGAGATAGTTTTGAGTTAGAGTGATGTAATAGAGCCTTGTGTAAATTTGTGTAAAAAGAAGTATTGTGAAAAGAATGTTGTAATTCAAGGTGTTTGTATTTCCGCTGCATTTGAAAAAGATTATTGTATTAAAAGTTTGGAATAAAATAATTTGTGTTTTTGGGCTATGCGTATTGTTACATTGAAGTTGATGCTGGGATTGTGCCACGTATTTTCTAAGTTATTATATTAGAAATTCGGGGTGCTACACTCCCGATATGGGACAAATCCCACATCTCTCTCTCTTCTCCCGTGAGCACAGAACCCATGCATGGGCCCCATGCCCACGTCAGCAAGACAGAGCGCAGCTGCACCATCTCTTTCACAACCGTGTGGGCCCCATCTCAAGTGCCACTTCACCCTTGTGACTTCAGCGCAAGCACAACAGCAGCATTCAAGCTTTTTTCTGTCTTTTCTCTCTCCGTGCCCCCCCTTAACCATTTAATTCCAAACTCAACCACCTATAGAAACTCCTATAGGACCTCATCCAATTAATTAATTATATATATATATATATATATATATATATATATATATATATATATATATATATATATATATTTATTCTTAACACGGGGTGCTACATACACCCCCCTTAAGAATTCACAGTCCTCACTGAATCCGGGGCATGCAATCAAGCGCAGGACCTCCTTTCTAGCCGATGTGGAGTTTCCTCGATCCTGATAATTTCGGAGATCAGTCCCACATCATAGGTAATTCCGGAGATATTTTACTCACATCTCGATAATTTCGGAGACTATCTCACACTGCAGATCATTCTGAGGGTACTACTCCACACTCGGTGTCGAAAGTCGCTCTCATACCATTTGTAACGCCCTGCCCCAATTCAATGATTTTTAAGTACAACTGCCCACCACAGGCTGCCTCCCAAAATGTGGTTAACCAATTAGGTGACTCTTGATCATAGGCAATTATATATATATTTAATTAATTTTTGCAACATTCCCGATATGGGAAAATTCTCATCCGATTCCGTTGTATTTCTCTCTCTTGCGAAAGAGTACACAGCCGAAACAACCCAGGGGTCACACCGCTGACGTGGCAGCAGCTCCCCTTGCATTCAGACCTGGCCGGGCCCCCGCGGCTGACGTCAGCAGACAGCGACATCAGCTGCTGGTGCTGTCTTCTCTCTCCCCGTGGGTCCCCCTCTCATCCACTAATTCCATACTTAACCCCTATAGAACTATTCTATAGGACCCCATTCAAATTATATATATATATATATATATATATATATATATATATATATATATATATATATATATATATATATATATATATATATATATATATATATATATATATATATATATATGGGAAATGCTCCATTGAAAACGGGTTTGTTTTCACGGGTTGGAAAATACCAATCTGAGCCGTGGATCGCTCATGATCGTGATCAGCGGCTCAGATTGCCTCCGCCCATCACCCAATATCACTTAAGTGGCGGAGGGTTATTTTGAGAATTTCGTCCCAAATAACTCTTTGCCTGATTCGCTCTGAAAAAATGAATATAACCTAGGCCGTTGTTGGGAACAACGGCCTAGGTTATAAAAAATTGAATTATAGGCCGTTGTTCCACGTTGTTTGGAACAATGGCATTATTCTAAATTTTTATAACCTAGGCCGTTGTTCCCAACAACGGCCTAGGCTATAAAATTTTATAGAAATTTTATAGCCGAGGCCGTTGCTGGGAACAACGGCCTCGGTTATAAAAATTTAGTACAAGGCCGTTGTTCCAAACAACGGCCTATAATTCAATTTTTTATAACCTAGGCTGTTGTTCCCAACAATGGCCTAGGTTATATCAATTTTTTTAAAATCTGTTCAGCGAAGAGTTATTTGGGACGAAATTCCCAAAATAACCCTCCGCTGATCAATTGAAGTGGGTTATGGGGAGCTCGATCTGAGCCGCTGATCACGATCATGAGCGACCCAACGGCTCAGATTGGTGTTTTCCAACCCGTGAAAACTAGACCCGTTTTCAATGGAGCATTTCCCTATATATATATATATATATATATATATATATATATATATATATATATATATAATATTCTTAACACGAGGTGTTATATATGGTGCCATGTCGATGCTTGCCTGATAACTGTTGTTGTAGGCAAACTCAACCAATGCCAAATACCTCTCCCAACTACCACCAAAATCCATGACATAAGATTTTAGCATATCCTCCAATACTCGATTCACCCTTTCGGTTTGACCATCGATCTGTGGATGAAAAGTAGTACTGAAGTCAGTCCTAGTACCCAAAGTTGCCTACAAACTTCTCCAAAATCTCGATGTGAACATCCCTGTCAGAAACAATAGACACGAGAACCCTATGAAGTCTCACAATCTCTTCGATGTACAACTCTGCCAGCTTCTCCAAAGATCATGTAATCTTCATGGATAAGAAATGAGCCGACTTGGTTAAACGATCCACAATGAACCAAATCGAGTCATTGCCTTTCGAACTCTTTGGCAAACCAGTGATGAAATCCATGCTGATATTCTCCCATTTCCATTTAGGTATAGGTAACAGCTGCAACAAGCCCCCAGGCTTCTGATTCTCTGCCTTCATTCCTGGCCACCAAAAGTTCTGCTTGATGTCCTTGTACATCTTCGTACTTCCAGGATGTACTGATAACAAGGTATCGTGCGCTTCTTGTAAGATGCCCTCTTTCAAATCTGCACTCTCCGGCACACACAATCTCTCGCCCATCCATAGGACTCCATCTTGGACATGAAATTCCGATAGCTTGTCGTCAGAAATCTGCTGAAACATCCTCCGAATCTCTGCATCTGATTTTTGACCTTCCATAATCTGCTCCCTCAATGAAGGCTGAAGCCTTAATTGTGCTAACGACGCTCCCAATCCTTGCAATACCACCTCAATACCTGCCTGATCTAACTCTGCAGTCAACTCATTCTGTGCCGTGATCAAACTCGACAGACTACTCTTTCGACTTAGCCCATCAGCCACTACATTCGTCTTGCCTGGATGATACTTGATCTCATGATGAATGTATTTCAATACCTCCAACCACCTCCTCTGCTGAAGATTCAGATCCCTTTGCTGATAAATGTACTTCAAGCGCTTGTGAGCAGTAAACATGTTGACCTTCTCTCCATATACATAGTGCCTCCACTACTTCAAAGCAAAGATAATAGCTGCAAGCTCCAGGCCGTGCGTCGGATAGTTCTTCTCATGTGGATGTAACTGCCTCAAACCATAAGCAATAACCTTCCCCTCTTGCATTAAGACGCAACCCAAACCTCTGAGCAACGCATCACTGTAAACATCATAGTCTTTCCCAGCTTGTGGCAAAGTTAGAATATGTGTTGTTGTCAACCGCTCCTTCAACTCCAGAAAGCTCACCTCACATTTCTCAGTCCAAGTGAAATTCACATTCTTCCGGGTCAATCCGGTTAAAGGAACTGCAATCTGTGCATAGCTTTGGATGAAACGTCTGTAATACCCTACCAATCCCAAGAAGCTCCTGACCTCCTTCACAGTCGTCGGTCTAGGCTAACCCTTCACTGCTTCGATTTTTTGAGGATCAGTGGTCACTTCCTCCTTAGAAAGGATATGACCAAGGAAAGCTGCCTTAGGCTTCCAAAATTCACACTTCGCTAGCTTGGAATACAAATCATGCTCCTACAATTTCTTCAACACCTCTGCTAAGTGCTTAGCATACTCTTCCTCTGACTTTGAATAGACCAGTATATCATCAATGAATACCACCATGAAAGAGTCAATATACGGTTGCAAAATCTGATTCATCATATCCATGAACACTGTCGGTGCATTCGTCACCCCGAATGGAATCACCAAAAACTCATAGAGTACGTGCTGAGTTCTGAAAGCTGTCTTGTTCACATCCTCCTCCTTAACTTGGACTTGATGATATCCTGACCGCAGATCAATCTTCAAAAATACTGCCACCCCCTGACGCCTATCGAACAGATCATCATCCGCAGAAGTGGATACTTGTTCTGAATGGTCACCTTGTTCAATTCCCGATAGTCAATGCACATCCTCATTGACCCATTCTTCTTCCTTAGTAGCAACACAAGTGCACCAAATGGTGAAGTACTCGGCCTGATGAACCACTTGCTTAGCAATCCCTCAATCTTCTTCTTTACCTCATCTTGCTTGACAGGTGTCATCCTGTATAGAGCTTTATATATTGGAGCACTTTCTGGCTGAACATTGATGTAGAACTCCACATCACGCTACGGTGGTAACCCCGGTAGATCTTCCTAGAACACTGTAGGAAAATCTCTGATAACTGGAATCTCCCTAGCCTCATCTGGAATCATAATCTTCGAATAGTCGCAATCACCTTCGAGTCCCCTTTCTTCCCTCGAAAAGTCATTGCGGGCAAAATGGCTTGGTATGACCCTCTCGCCCACACAGATAACAAGTCAGACCCTTTGCTGGCTTGGTATAGGCTGTCTTGAAGTGACCCACTTCTCCATAGTTATAGTAAATCACTCCCTGAATTGCTGTTGGCTTATGCTCAGGCCTACTGAATCTGCCCTTCTTCACGGGTAACTTTCTCCCACTTTGATTTACTACTGGCCTTTTATTTCTGTTCCAGGTTTCCTGCTTCTTCTGGAACTGATCCATGTGCTCCTTAATCATGGCTGCCCTCCTAAAAAGTTTTTCGAACCTCCTGATCCCCAAAGGTATCATTTGGGACCTTAGATTCGGCCTTAAGCCTTACTCAAATTTCCTAGCTTTCTTCGCTTCATCAACTACCAGCTCCGGTGCATACCTTGACAACTGTGTGAATTTAGTCTCGTACTTACGCACTGACATACTGCTCTGCTGCAGGTTCAGAAACTCCATCACCTTCTTCTCTTAAATGTCCAAGGGGAAATAGTGATCCCTGAACTCACCAAGAAAAGCCTCCTAAGTCACCTGCTTTTCACCATGTAGTGCCCCATATTTTTAAATACTATTTTTGAGATCTGAAAATGAATTAAAATGATTTTTTGGAGATTTAATAAATATTTTCTGAAGATTTATCTTTTTACACGTGCAAAATACATGCAAATATTTTCTTGAAAAGTTCAAAAGGAAAAATTATTTTGTGAAAAATTATTATTTATTATTTGGGATTAATTGTAATTTTTCTAGATTTTTCTGATATTTATTGGACCTATTTGCAAATATTACAAAAAGAATGATCTTTTTGTAAAATTGTCATTTTGAGGGGTGAAAGTGCAAAACTGTTTTTCTGGACTTTTCAAATAGTGTCGGCTGACTTAGGATGGTTATTTTTGTGTTTTAAATCTCAATTAAATTGGTTTGATCAAGTTTCCAAGTATAGGGATCTATTTATGTAAAGATATATTTTAAAAGGATTATTTTGCAAATGTGTTCAAAACCCTAATTCTCCTAATTCTGTAACCCCTGTTTTCGTTAAATTGTATTTTCAAATATTTTACCGTATTTTAAATTTAAAATACTCTCTTTTAATTTAATATGTTATTCAAACTATTTTTGTGAAGCCAATAATTGATTATTCAACTATTTTATTGTGTGAAACATTTTGAACCCAATTTTTACAACAAGCCCAGTAAATTTAATTAAACCTAATAGTCTAATTATTTATTTGAGCCCGATTCTATTTTTAAATAATTAAATTTTTTTTGAGCCCGTGGACCAAGCCCACTCCTATTGGGTCTTGATCCGCTAACCCAAACCCAAATTTTTCTTTGACCAGATCACCAATTTCCCCTAATCTCTCCCCATTATCTTAGTTAACAATTGCCACTAATTCTTCTCCATTCAATTTATTTGATCCCGTAACCCCCTCCCCTACAATCACTCTCTTCCTTATTTTATACCGTTATTATATTCAAACCTCCCCTATTCTCTCTCCCCGTAACCAACTCCCTAAAAATCTCTCTCATTTCTTTTTACTATATTCTAATATCTCTCTCTCTCTCTCTTCGTTCTCTGTTAAAAACAAAACAAACCAAACAAATCAAACCAAAACCAACAGAACAAAAACAAAACCCATTCTCGTCTCCTTCTCCCTCTTTCCCGTTACCAGCTCCACCACGCCAACACCCAATTCCATTACTCCTTCTTCACCGAACCCAATTGCCTCTCCGTTCGCCTCCCCTGCCTCCCGTCTTCTCCTCTGGCCCTGCGTCGCCGCACAGCCCCCTTGTGCCAGCCAGCGTGCTTCTCTGCCCTGCTCTGCCTTGGCCGCCTCGCTGTCTTGCGCCACCCTGAGCGCGTGCCTGCAAGCACTCGCCACCGACGAACTGCCCCTGCGCTCCCCGCAGTCGGCTTGCCGTTCGCCCTACCCTCCCGGTGATGTCGCAAGCAACAGCAAGCACCGTCCAGCACATCGCCGGCGCTGCCCCTGGCCGCCGCCCGCTCGCCGTTCCACTGCAGTGTACAACTTCCCTATATTGCCCTGTTTTGTTAATTGGTTTGGATGGATTGACTTTGGGCCATCGATCTTCATCTTGATCATCAACCCCAGATCAGATCCAGGCCATCAGATTCGATCGAGATCCAATCTTGATCAGATCCGATCTCTTCCACTCAGATCTAAGCAGATCCAGCCGTCCGATCGTCCCGATCTTGATCTTCCATCAAGATCCGCTCCGGATCCAACCTTGTGTGGGTGTTTGCACATGTCTCGTACGTGCGTGCGTGTGTCCGTGCTAGTGCCTCGTCTCTCGGGATCCGCATCCCGTATTGATTCGTGTTCGGATTCACCATCGTTAAGGCAAGTATCTCTTGTATGCTTTTATTTGTTCTAGTACAAGCCATTGTAAAAATACCGCAAGTCTATTTTTTGACTCCAATTCGCATTCATAAGTCGAATTGATACCTGTTTATATTCCTAATCCGTCGATCCTGTATTCACACGAGATCATGAATACTTTGGTATCCCATGCATGACACGAACATCACAAGTAAATACAAATATATGTAATTCTAGAAATTATATATTGATGTGAATGACTATTTTATCCTTGTTAATAATTTAAGTTTTGTTTATTATCCCTAAATTTTTGATTTAGTTTTATGAATGTAATTAGTCACTTTATAGTTGCGATATTATTTTAAATGACCCTAGAATATCATAGACCCATATATGTAATATTAATTTAGACCCACATATGTATTAACAAATTAGATCCATATATGACCTTAAACTATACGTTTCACATCTCATGACTTATAACAAAACTCATGCACAATTCCTAGATGTTCCATGTCCATATCTTGATTTCGTCTCATTGCATTATGTTTGTGTTAACAAATAAATAAAAGTAACAAGCCGGGGTATAAGGGAAAGATTTAAGTAGTGGTCAATATAGAAGAGCGTACTCGGACGAGAGCTCGTGGTTTCCCGATGCAAGTTGCAATTACAAATTGCAAGATTGCGAATGATATGTTTATATGTTTCACGTTATATGTTTACACTATGTTTGACTCGATATGTTCCACGTTATATGTTTGCACGTACTTCGGTACAATATTGAATGATATGTTTTCCCGAGTACGTGACCTATAAAACCCACCATCAAATCTAAACGAAATTGTATTGACTGTAGCAACCATGTAGTAAAAGCATGGATGCATGAAGTGCTACCTAGATAGAATCAAACATTAGACATAAGATTAACACGTGCATTTGCATGATCCCCTTACATGTTACATATTCATGTTGATTCGATATTTGTTTACTTGGTTATTTGTTATATATGCCACATGTTTCATAATGCCTTGTTCATACCATGTTACTTAGTGCATTTCCCTTACTCTTGATTCCTTGCTCTTTTCCTGTATATCTTTTGTTTTATTTTTGTTCCTGTTTTTCCTTAGCTTGTACTTCCCTTGCGGCCCGTAACTTGTATTAACGGGTCTCTTTGTTTCTCTTCCCTTTTCTTTTCTTTTGTTATAATATACTTGCAGGCCTGAATGGAGAATTACCAGAAGGAGTTGCGGACCAAGTGTTTTAGATTTATAATTTATCATGTCATCGTATTAGTTTGTGTTTTATTTCATAAAACTCTTATTGTAATCCGGGCTTGTTTGACCCGTAATAATTTGTAATTCCCAGTTGTTGGTTATTTTTATGGATTATGTCATGAAATTTTCATTATCAAATTGTGATTTATATGCCTGCGTGGATTGTTATTATCTTGTTGTTGAGTTTACTTGTACAGCTTAAGAATGGTGTGTTCGCACCATTCGTTGGGCCTAAGTCTCGCGCCCGTATTTCCATGTTTTGGGAAGCGGGGCGTGACAAATTCTGACCTATTTAAAAGGTGAAGTGCATCCATCTTTCACTGCACAACACAAAGATTTTATTGTTTTTATTTTCTTGGAGATTTAAAGAGGAGATCTTGGATTCTTTGCAAAGGAGGGATTCTTCGTCTTGCTTTGTTATATTCGTTTGATCTCTCCAACGAGGTGAGTGATGTAAATTGTTTTGTTGTTTTATTTTATGTATGTTGTATGTAGTGTTTCATCTATTAGAAAGTATGCTAGGGTTTGGTATGAATATGTACATGATGGATTGGATGGATTGATGATAAAAATTGGATCTTTGAGAAGAACCCTAGTTATTTGTGAGTAGAATGGCATGGGGATGATTTTTAGATTATTGGAAAACCTAATATAAATTGTGAGTAGGCTAATAATGTTGGATTATTGCTGACTTGATTGAGTATGATGGATGTTATGCATTAATTAATTAAAGATGAGATTTTTGGACTATTGGTGAGTTGGATGAATGCAACTTGGCCATATAAATGATAAATTTTGCTTTTGGATCAACTATTGAGATTAGTTGGGTTTGATTTTGAGGAATTTTGATAATGAGTAATGGATTAAAAGACCATGTCTTCAGAATTTAAGTTGTGACGACTAAATTTGGGGATTTATACATTTTTGATTAAATTTGGGGATTTGTGATTTTATGAAAGATTTCACTTGAATTTGGATTTACTTAAATAATAAGTTTGATATTTGAATATTTTGTTATTTCAGTTTATGGATTGGTGAAGTTTTCTTTGGTGCACGAACATGCACGAACGTTTTCATGAATATAGTATTTTTGTTGTTTTAGAAGAAATTGAGTTTTTATGTTTTTACGAAGGATTTGACTATATCTCAACTTATTTTGGTATTGATATGTTTTGGAATATAAAACAAGGTTATTTTGATTTATGATTGATTCTTAAAAACTCTAATTTTGATATATGCACACATTCATGTTTTTATTTTGAAGAAGTTCATCAAAAAGCTATTTTTTTCAATTCAAGTGGTTATTGATTGGTTTTTATGGATCTTTGTATATCCTATAAGTTGTATTTGATCATATCAGAAATATACTTTTTATAGATTTCGTTTTTGTAAAGTAAATCTTCGTATCGGTTGAAATATGCACAACCCAAACTGCAGTATGTAGGTAAGGCAGTCGACTGGTATGTTTCGATAGTCGACCGTCGCTACCTGGCTGTTATGTTTTTCTTGTTTTTTGAAATCTCGTGCGGAATAGTCGACTGAACCATTTCTCTAGTCGACTGTCTCTACTCGGTTTTGATATTTTCTAGAGGTGTTGGATTTTGCTCTGGACAGTCGGCTGGTGACTTTTACAGTCGACCGTCAACACTTAGAAGTATTTTCTTAAAAATGTTGGATTTTCGCTCTGGACAGTCGACTGACTCTAGTTTGCAGTCGACTGTTACTGATGTTTCTTGAGTTTTCCAGATGTTCTTTAAATGATTGATTCTTTAAAAGGTTTTTTGGATTTATAACTTACTATTCTAAATATTATTCTTTCTACAGAACATATGTTTTCAAGATATTTTATTATTGTATTTAGATTCTGAAATTTTATAAAGATTTGGATTTTGTTGATTGGAGAGGTTTCTCCCTTCGATCGTTTTGACGATGGATTAGTGAGTTTTGGTCTTATTGATATCTCTAGGAGTTGAGTGGGAGTCCTGGAACTGGTAGTTGAGATTTGTTGAGTTAGACCTGGGGGGTCTTGGTTTGGTTGTTGTTGAGTATTTAAGTCCGGCAGGATACACTAACTCTAGAGATGGGGATTTTGTATTTTAATAATAACCAACTTAAGGACAGGCACTAGTGGGGATGTGATGGAACTTGGGAAACATAAGTATAGGCTCATGGTTTTGTTAGTCCAACGGATGCGTTCCAGGACTGTTTGTTGTTATGTCCCGAGAGGATATTTGTGTGTTCGCGTGTCGAGGGTAAGCAGGCCATTCACGGAGCATGCAGGGTGCATTCGCGTGTCGAGGGTCGGCAGGCCTATTCACGGAATGTACCTGGTGTATCTGCACGTCGAGGGCCTTACAAGCCTATTCGTGGGGTACACGGGTTTGGGAGATGAATCTCCGGTTGTTTTTTAGCTATCTTACATGATGCTTACGCGTCGAGGGCTGTGGTGCCTATTCGCGGCGTATTCTGGATCTTGTTTTTCATCACCGTAGTAGGATTAGTTGCATAGTGGGGGGTTATCCCTATAAAGTGGAGATCGTTAAGGGTTTGTACCGGACCTATGTACTATGGAATGCATAGAATCCGACAAGTACGCATTAGAGAGTCAACATATAGAAATGTGTTTTCTTGACTTAGTTTTATGCATGTGTTTTCCTGTTTTCTACACTTGACACTTAGTCTAGTTTCACTTGATATTAAAATATGTATTACTATTTACTATCTTATATTCCTTGATGTTTTCATGTTTTACTTATTGTCATTTCTCATTCTTTTATCCTCGTCTTTATTTCATGTCGTCTATGATTCTATGTTTTACTTATGTTGTTTGTTTTATGTCACTCACACCGTTATGGCTGATCCCTTTAGTTTTGGGGGTTAGGGTTATCTCTAGCCTCATATTTTACAGGTGATTACTTGTTGCTTGGATTTTGGATGCATGAGTTAAAGTGGTGTAATGGGTTATGTATTGTTGTAAAAGAAAGTATTGTAAAAAGAAAGTTTGTAATTCAAGGTGTTTTGTATTTCCGCTGTGTTTTGTAAATGATTATTGTAATAAAAGTTGAAATAAAAATTATCTGTGTTTTTGGCTATGTTACTATTGTAATTGAAGTTGATGCTGGAAATTGTGCCACGTATTTCTAAGATATCATATTTGAAATTCGGGGCACTACAGATTTGGTATCAAAGCATGCTTTGATAGTAATAATAGACATAGTATGAAAACCAACCTAGGTGTGGACACTAGAGCGTGAGTACCTAGGTGTGGACATTAGAGTGTGAGTATCACATAGAGTTAGAACATGATGGCTGGATTGGGGTATGGTTGAGGTTTTGCCATAGGGTATTGATGTGAATGTGAATTGTGTTGTGATGTTCTAACTTTGCCCTCATTTTGCAGTATTCAGTAGAATGACAGGATCCAGAACCAGGAATGGTGGTAACAATGGCGATGGAGCTGGAAGTTCCCAAGGAACGAAAGTTGATCTCGAGGCCGAATTTGCCAGGGTGTATCAGACTTTGAATGCACTAATGGCAGCTAATTTGGTGCAGACTCAGAACCAGAACCAGAATCATGGGATTGGATCAGTGTTTGTTAACGCTGATCCTATCAAGCAGATCGAGTCCTTCAAGAGGATGAGACCGCTAGTGTTTGAGGGGCAGTCTGATCCAACAACGATGAATGAAACGTAAAACAACAACTGAAGCTATACTAAGTGTCAAGTGTATGAGATGAGAACAGAAACAGGCATGCATAAAGCAAGTCAAGAAAACACAATGCATATGATGATTTCTAATGCATACTTATTAGATTCTATGCATCCCATACTACATAGGTCCGGTGCACGCCCATGTCGTTCACCACTTTATAGGGTTCAATCCCCCGCTATAAAACTAACCTACTACAGTGATTACTTTAAGGTTTAGATTATTCTGTGAGTATCTAGTACCATGCCCCTGATAATTCTTGAGAATCAACTCCCCACCGTCCATGATTTTGGGTACGCGCCCTCACACCCCGATAATTCTGGAAGTTGAAACCCACACTGTCTGGCCAAATGGTACCTCGTCACACGAATACCCTATGAGCGTTGTCCCGATCTCCGATAATTATGAGGAATCATCCCACACCGTCCGTGTTCACACCCCGATAATTCTTGAGAATCAACTTCCCACCGTCCGTGATTTTGGATAAACTCCTACACACCCCAGTAATTCTGGAAATTGAAACCCACGCCGTCCGTGATCACACCCTAAAATTCTTGGGAATATCTTCTATCGTCCGATCATATGAGGCCCCCTACCCATGTTTGCTCTAATTTCATCACAACTCCAACTAGTGTCTGTCCTTATATTTATTATGTTTAATTAAGGTCACAGTCTCCTTAGAGTTGGTGTACCCTACCAGATTTTACTTTACTGAATCAAAAGAAAGGCCCCACTGGCCAAATTCCAACAAAATCTCACTTGCGGCTATGCTAGAGTCCCACCCAACCTTTAGAGTCTCATAAATCAAATATCATCTCAAGCATTTCTTTATGTCACCTAAATCCAAAATCATATAGCTCACAACGAGGATTTTCTTCAAATCCAATAGTCAAAATCCAGGTACCTCCATGTACAATTATATCCACATAATTTGTCACAAAAAAAAACTGAAACTAACATCGATAAAAATGAGATTTTATATCCTCAACAGTAGAAAAATCTGAAGTATAATATTCTTGAAATTCAAGAACATTTACTTTCTAAAACCACAAAATCTGAGTCAAATTCCATTAAAAATGCAAATACGCTCTCTAAAAGTAGTAAGATCTGAATTCAATTGCTTTGTAAAACTTTGAACCATCGTTTGCAAATTCGAAGAAATAATCATTCAAGACACGAAAAACTGCAGCAAAACAGAGGGTGAAAACCAGGTCATGACAGTCGACCGACATTCCACAGTACAAAAATTGCGGTTCTAGTCATGATAGTCGACCGTAACAACAAGTTCAAAAGAACTGCATTCGACTGGCAGGCAATCTGCAGACGACTGCTCGATCGAACGATACGCAGTCTGCAACAGCCATTTAAATTTCAGAGATCTCTTAAACTGATACATGCTTATATTGATTTCATATGATAAAAAAAAATCTATAACAAAATAAGTGTATCTTGGCCAAACCATCTCAATACATACATCAACCAGATCCTTTCATATTCTCCACAAAATCCCAATTTCCAAAGTCAAAATATTGAGTAACAGATTTTAAAGAAAACTTTTCATATGAACATTGTGAATACTATAATACAATCAAGATCCTTTAACATACAGAGGTATGAATACTTATATACGTGTAAAATACTGAAATCTATCCACTTTGGAAAACTAATAACCACTGTTTGCAAATTCGGAGAAACATTCATTCCAGAAAAATGATGCAGTAAATAGAGAGTGGAAAAAATCCAGTTTCAGCAGTCGACCGACTGCAGTAACACATAAAACTGCGGTTAACTGGTTGCAACCGACTGTAGGGTCGACCGACATGCGGTCTGTGACATCAGAACATATAAATCAAAATATCTTCAAACGTATATATACTCATATATGATGAATTCTATAATATAGCATGTACAATTTATCCAATCTACCTCATTCCATCAATCGAATCCATCCTTAAGAATAAACTAAGCATGATCGTCACATATCAAAATTTTGATTTTTATTTCATGGAATCAATTAACTCTATCACAACAATCAATTCATGGTAGAATCATTAATAAATGCATTTAGTTCAATCAAAGATCCACATAAAAATTTCTAACTTGACATCTATTCAATCATGATCCAAGAACATGTCAAAGAATCAAAGAATCAATCACTAATTAGAGTTTTTGTTCATGTAGAAGCTATTTGACTACTCTTCATGGAGGTTTATCCTAGATCTACCTCAAATTTTATTATTATGCAAGATATATGATATTTGATCAATCATCATCATATTATACAAGCATATAACAAACAAGAGATGAGAAGTACCACCCACCTCAAAGAGGATTGACTTGAAGAACAATAAAGAAAAGTCCCTTCCTTCTCCTTGCAAAAATCCAAGATCCAACCCTCCACTCCAATAAAATAATGAAGAATTAAAGTTTTTGGTTCACAACAGGGAAAAATGCCTGCTGTGGGGTTTAATATAGGCCTGGATTTGGTTATTAGGGTTTCCACAATATTTCACAAAATATTTCTTAAGAAAATATCTTTACATATATAGATTTATCATATTAAGTAGTTAAATAAATCAAATGAGATAAGATCCATTCCCCTCTGATCACCACCAACCTGGCCAACCCTGTGTGCAGCCCAAAAATTCAAAATTTTGAAATTTTACCCCCAAGTGGCAAATTTGCACAAAAGTCATTCATTTTGAAATATTTGCAACCACGTCATAATTTATTCATAAAAATCAAGAAAATTTAGAATTATTATCTACTAATAAATATTAGATTTTCCAAGACAATTTTCTGACTTATTATTTTCTAAGAAAATATTTGCACGTGTAAAAGATAAATTTTAGAAAAATAGTTATTAAATCACAAAAATTCATTTTAAATCATTCATTAATTCCAAAAACATATTTAAAATTTCTAGGATGTTACAGAGAGGGGGGGGGGGGGGGCTATCCAGGTGCTTACAGGAACTGATGGAGAGATTAGAAGATCTTGTAGAGCTGTTAAATTTCCTTCGCTTTCTTGATGTAATCGTTGAATTCGAAGTTTGGCTTTTTCGTATTTGGAAATGTCGAATAAATTTTTCTATAATCTAAAGTGATGTTTGGATTATTTTTGTTTTTACTATGGATTGACAAATTGTTACTAGATTCTTATTTCACTAATTGTAATGAATATGAAGATGAATTTTGATGTTGCTCAGATTTTGAGCTCGACACCCATATGTGATAAAACAAATTTAAGCTCAAATAGGTTGAAAGCGATACTCTTGATTAATGATTTGAATGAAAAAGGAAAGGAGTTCAATCATTATATATTAATTGGTTCCTCACAACACTAATCCAGAACGGAGATAACAAATATCTGATAATCATGCTCCAAGTTAAATTCAAATTGGACATATCCCACTTCAGCTTATAAACTATGCTTCAAACCAAAAAAGAACAATTCCATAACTTGCATTACTGGATTTCTAACACTTGATCAAATGCAACCTGACCATAGAAGATATAGAAACTGCATTTAAGGAAGAATCTTATATTATACGATGCAATCTCATATAATATTTTCAGTCAAATTTCAAATCATCTCCACAAATTTGATCAACATCATTTGAGAGGAGGTTAGATTGAAGGGTTACTGTATTTATCTCATACTTAATTTTCTTTTGTTTCCTTGAAACAAAAAAAAAATGGCTGCCAATACAGACACATTCTTCAATTTATATGAAGAGCCCAACATTGAGAAGCTTGATCCTTAAATTTCCTTACAAACGTATACAGCTTCAATACTAGAAATATCTTTTTTTTTTTGATGTATCGGATAGAGCCAAAAGGCTCCAGCCATCAAAATATATTAATCAATTAAACAGTACAAGTACAAATAAATAATCAAAGGCTTTACAAGATGTAAAACAGAATAGAGCGAACTAAACAACAATGAAATTCTAACTAGGAGGCAAAGGACGCCTAATAAGGGAGCTAAAATACAACTGAAGAAGCACCCGCTGAGCGGGGAAACAAAAGCTTCAGCCCGGAAAGCAAACTCGCGAAAAGAGAAAACGCCACCCTGTCTCACCCACCAGAAGAGCAGAATCAATAGGAACGGCGAGCCAAAAGCAGACCAAAAGGCCCTCCTACCAAGCAGAAAACCAACTCCAGCGGCAGCCAGCGAGGAGAATCTAATCGGCACACTGGGAAAACACCAAGCTGAGAACGTAACTCAACTGGGCGCCAACTGACGGGCTGACAAAACATGAGCTTGCCTGGCGAGGATACGCGCACTCACTCGGGTCAGTTTAAGATTACCGACCAGCTTCTTGCGACGATGCTTAACGGTAGGAGGATGAGGCTCAACTAACGGGGATGAACTCGAAGCTGGGGCAGTCGAAAACAAAGCGTCTTTAATGGTGCTGGAAGGGGAATAGTGAGCACCAGAAATCGCCGATGATGAATCAGTGATGAGGCTAGAATGATAGGATGAATCCATGATAGGAGAGTGAGAACAGCTCTGAACAGACTTGGGTGGAAAAGGGAGCAGGAAAAGCGATATCTCCCTTCGGAGCAGATCGATCGAAGAAAGCTCCCCTAAATATAGATAGAACGAGTAGATGCTACTCGGCGAACGGTAAGAGATCATCGACAGTTGGGGCGAAGAAATGGTCGTTGAGCCAAGAAATTTATCGAGAAGAGTAGGATCCTCCAAAGGGTCATAGGTTCTGACCGATAGGGGGGGGATAGAGATGTTGCGATACCCAAAGTCTCCCACCGCACTGCGCTGCCCGTAGTGGCAATGAGAAAACGATTTAAACAGAACCGTTTTATAATCTAAACTCAACCCCTGCGCAGGAACCACCGCTTGAGAGTGGTGATGGGCTATAACACGACCCAAACGAGGGAAGGAAAACGGATAAGAAAAGACCTTGCAATCTTTAAAGAGTGAAGAAATATTAGGACGGATAAGTCTCGTAGGAGAATCACAAGGAGCAGGGAACGATCTCGATGTGATCGAAGCTGGAGAAGGAGTAAGTAATGAGGAAATAAAATTCTTTCCCGGAACACTACTGGGTATCGAAACCAAGCCAGCACGCAGCTTGCTTTTCAAAAGAGGGTAATTAAGGAAGGAAAGAAGTTTGGTTGGTATAGGGCGGCCTCTGGGAAGACCAAGAAGAATTTGAAGGGCATAGCAGCGACTTCGCGCGTGACCGAATTTATCACAGAAAAAACATTTCATTTTATACCTACACTCACGTTTGAAATGTCCTGGTTGGAAGCATCTGAAACAAACCCGACTCGGTGCGGCCTTACCAGCAGAAGGGGGAGCGAAGAGATTAATAGAAGACTGATGGAGATCAGGGTTAGGCAAAAGAGGAGGAGAAGAATTGATCTCCAGAATCTGTTTAGTCGCTCTAGCTTCCGGGAACGCGAGAGTCATGGTAGCAAACAGCTACGCAAAACCACAACTCGAAACGCCAACAGGCTCCGGTAAGGGAGAAAAGTATACAGATCGATGGAAAAAATCCGAACAGTATACAGATCCACAAATGATGAAAGGAGGCGTTACACTTCCGAGCAAGAACAATAAGGTTACCAGTAGAGACAAGATGTATAAAGGCCGAAGCCGACTAAAACCACCGAAACTCGATAGCCACTGAAACTCAGTAGCCAACGAAGTATGAAGGCCGAAGCCGAATCAAACCAACTAAGCCCCTACAGGCTGCCACAGAGAATGGAAAAGAAAGGCCAAATCCCCACTCTTTCAAGATGGGGAAGGCAATCCACCGGATAGAAAGAAAAGAAAATGTGGAAGATGGAGGGTACGGAGTGAGAATAATACGGAAAGCCCGCAAGGATCGAAGTGCCAGACAATCGATCAAAGTACCAGACAATCGATCAAGGCCAAAACCCCACTCTTACAAAGCACTACAGCGGATCAAAGTTCCTGACAATCGCCAGCACACCCAAAACAAGAGAAGATAGCAGCTACTTACAGCGGTTGGAACGGAGATGGATGGCGCAGCGAGGAAACCAATACTAGAAATATCAAAAGTGCAAAAATTTAAATCCCTCTCACTCTCATTCTAAGTACAAATGTAGCTCCCCTTGCAAGCTCCAGAGTAAATTTCTCCGGAAAATGAATTTTCCTTTTCCATAAGTAGCACAGATCCAGTCAAAATAGAGATTCACTAATTTTGCTGGTTCACTTCATTTTTTGTATCATTGGATTTGGAATCATCACCTTTCTGATGGACGGTTTACGCCAGAGCCACCATTAGAGCTGTCACCAATCATAGACTTAAAAATTGAGAGATTCTGACCTATCATGGATAATGGACTTGAGGACTGCAGGCAATTCATTGTATACACACACACACTTCATCTCAGTCACTCACCACCCTACCTACACACACACACACATCATCTCACTCACTCACCACCCTACCTATATATATATATAAACATATCATCACACCATCACACCTCACCACACCCTCACTGACTTCTTCATCCTCCTCGCTGCCTCACACCACAACCTGACCCCCAACCTCCACACCACCATCAGCCACCACCACTGCCATTGCCGCTCCTCCTTGCTGCACCGTACCCGCAACACCACCTCGACTACCCGATTCCCTCTTCTTCATTCTTAATTTACCACGAGCTTTATGCCTCTTCAAACACTACATAGAATCGCTTAAATTCGGGAATGAATAGGTGGGTGTTCGCCAACTTCTAAAATTTTCTGTATTAGTAGCTTGCTGGATAATATATATAAATTGAGTATTCATGCTTAGATTATGTATGTATTGTTGTTCGATTATGTGTGTTAATCATTGTTAATTGATCGTGTGAGATTATGATATGATTAACTTAGAAACATTTATATAGTTTCTATCATGAAATTCGATCTCACTTCAGAAAATCGTTTCTCTTTAACTAGATCGAATATAAGGCTAGAATTTTTATATATGTATCCCGTATATATCTATAACATTTTTTCGAAATTTCATAATTTTTGGATGTCATTTTCTATTTTAATAAAATCCGAACACAAAACTGGTTTAGAAAGGAAACATAACTTATTTCTTAATTCTGGCTGAATATCATACTTAATTTCAAAAATAATTTCTCTTCAAATATATGGAATTGGAAGCTGGAATATTTATCTGTGAATCCAATATATGTATACTATATGTTCACAAAATTTCAAGAGTTTTGGATATCTTTTAGTATTTTTAATAAATTCAAACTTAGAACTGATTGACAGTTTTTCGTGGATTCTGAAAATTTGTATACCTTCTAGTTTTTTAACATTTTAACCTCTTAAAAGTAGTATTTTTTGGAAACTCCAAACTAAGAATTTGAAGTAGATTCATTAATCTTTCTTTTGTGTCTAAGAAATTCAATTTCCAAGGAGTATGGAATTTTTTTAAATTTTTACAAGTAGCAAGAGCTGCAATTTATGGATTCTGAACCTATTGATTTGCAAATGAATTTAGACAGATTTATTGTGGTTAAATTTAAATGTTCTTCACTACAATGTTGTAGTAGACTCATTTATATTTCATATGAAACTAAGAAATTAATTTTCTGATAAGTATTGGAATTTATATGATTTTTACAAGATCATTATGTTGTTGTCCAACGATAGTTGAATTTTCAAATTATGGATTCTATTTTCAGGAACAAGGATACGCCAGTAAATACACGTGTGTGGAGTAGGGGTAGGACGGTAAGAATCGTGAACCTAGAAAGTTTTACGAATATTTAAAATGTGTGGACTCTAGAGGCTGGGCGAGATCCAAGTTACCGGCAAATTATGACTTATTAAAATTTGAGAAATTTCCTGTGTGGGCTAATGTTCTTGGCATGTTGATTTAAGTTTGGTAGGGTAAGATAGCTCTAGGGAATATAAATTATGCTTGAATATAAGGACATGCACAAGTTGGGAGATGTGACGAGGCAAGAGTAAATATGAGTATGAGAACTCCAGAAATATTTGCGATGTGAGACATTTCCCAGAATAATCGGATGGGGGTGAAATAACTTCAGATTTATTTACGGTTGGGGAATGATCTTAAGAATTATCAGGATTGAAGAAGCACTCATGAGATGTTTGTGTGATGAGGATTCCAGGATTTATCTGCGATGTGAGTCATTATCCAAATATTCATGGATTGGGGTCAAATATCTCCAGGATTGTCTGAGGAAGGGGACTGATCTCAAGAATTACCGGGTGGGAACTAATATTTACAGTACATCTTAATCTTGAAATTCGTCACGATTGTATGTTGCATTACGAGGGATTGAATTCTATAACGAGGAGAACGTTAAGGGCTTTCCCTCAGACCTATGTTGTATGAGCGACATGGAATCCGAACAAGTGCGCATTAGAATTGCACTGTCTACAGAAGTGATTGTATTGATCATTAGATTCATAACATACGCCGACATGTTTAGAATTGTCACATTTCACATGATTCATAACATACGCCGACATGTTTAGAATTGTCACATTTCACATTTTGTTTCTGCATTCAAGTTTGTGATTGTAAAGTTGAAAATCGGTTTGTTATAGCATTGCGTCAGTTGTATTCAAAAGACGTGTCTGCAGTTCTCAAGTATGGAAGGACTATGATTAGCGAGTGGCATGGATGCGAGCTTATAATGAGTGCTGTTGCGGGCTAGAGGATTTGTGATGATACAAGTTGTTTTTTATGTGTATTGTCCTTAAGCGACTGCAAGAGCTGGAAGACCGGCTCTTCTGAATAGGGGATAGCGAGAGGCAGTCCAATAGAGGGTACAACCCAGTCCGATCTCCTTTCTCCTCCTACATCCTTGAAGCCTCGGTCCCAAGGAGCTTCAAGCCTCCTGCATTCAAGACCTACAGCGGGGAGTCGGATTCAACTGATCACATTGAGAGGTTCAAAACCCTCATGATAATTCACAGTGCCTCAGATGCCCTCCTCTGTCGCACGTTCCCCACCACGCTGCGAGGCGTCGCTCAAGAATGGTACTCCAGACTTGCTCTGAATTTAATCTTCTCCTTTGACCAGCTCGAAAAAAGTTTCCTTGTCCACTTCGTGACCAACCGTAAGGTAGAGAAGACGAGCACCTCCCTGCTCGATTTGAAACAGAAAGACATGAGGTCCTTCCGAGACTTTGTCCAAAGATTCACTGCGGAGGCTAGGTCCATCTCCTCCCTTGACGATGGTGTTACGGCAGCTGCCTTTAGGTATAATGTCCGACACGACCTCCTGAAAACCTCCCTTGCCAAAAAGCCTCCTTTATATTTTCCCGGCTTCCTTCTCAGGAGCGGGAAATACATCCGTGCCGAGGAGGCCCTACATCTGGGAGGCCGCAAAGAATCCCCTACCACGGGAAAAAGGAAGATGGACAATTCTGAGGCCCCAAAGAAGGCTCAGAAAGATGCTTCAGAGCAGAGGCATCCTCCCCCAGTACCCCGGTTTGAAAAGTTCATTCCTCTTGATGAGAGTGTCTTTGCTATCCTCATAGAGGTGGAGGAAGAGAGCCTGATCCGACATCCCCCTTAGTCCAATAATAGGAATAAGAAGAGGGATAGAAGGTTCTATTGCCGGTTCCACCGAGACCACAGTCGCGAGACTGACAACTGTCAGACATTGAAGGACAAAATACAGGCCCTTATCTGAAGGGGATACCTGTCCAAATTCACTCGGGATGGCCAGAGAGCCACTCCCCCACCTTGAGGTCCTAACAAATTTATGGAAGTAAAGTCAAACTCCTCCTTCAAGGCGTTCGTCTGGGAGGTGAACTCGGTCCATAACTGTCCCCCTTCCCATGGAAACGACCTCTTCGTTTCGTTCTCGGATGAAGATCTTGAAGGCATTTGAATCCCTCACTATGATGACTTAGTCATCAGCCTCGGCCTAACGAACCACGAGGTCCGACGCATCCTCGTGGATAATGGTAGCTCAGTTAATATCTTATTCCTCGCTGCCTTTGAGAGATTGAAGCTTTCCCAAGATAGGCTGAAGCCCGCAGGCTACACCCTTCACAGTTTCTCTAGTGCTCCGGTCCAGATCAGAGGAATCATCACTTTGACGTTACCACGGGGAAATCACCGACCACCCGAACTGAGCCCATGGACTTCATGGTGGTCAACGTCAAAGCGGCCTATAATGCCATACTCGGGCGCCCCAGTCTCGCTTATCTTCCGGTAGTACCATCGGCCTATCATATGAGGATGAAGTTCCCCAAAAAGGTCGGGGTTGAGGTCGTGAAGGGTAACTGCCACAGTGAGGGGCTCGGTCCTCCCCCTTGACATGGTCGAACTCCCCTGTGATAGGAGTTCAACTGGCTCCTAGCCAGTTGACGAATTAAAGGAGACCCCCTTCTCCGAATCAGAGAAGTCTAAATGGTTCCAAGTGAGCAAGGCCCTGCCTTCAGGCTTAAAAGAGGAACTCATCAGCTACGTCCGGAAGAATTATGACTTGTTCGCCTGGACCCCCTTGGAAATGTCAAGCACCTTGGAAGACCTGATCATGCATAAGCTGAGCGTCAATCTGGACTTTAAGCCGGTATAGCATAGGCACCAAAAATTCACGCCCGAGAGGCAACATGCAGTGAAAGAGGAAGTCGAGAAGCTCCTCTTCGCCCGCTTTATCTAGGAGGCCAACTACCCAGAGTAGTTGGCCAATGTTGTGATGGTGAAAAAGCCAGCAGTAAATGGAGGATATGCATCGACTTCACAGACCTCAACAGGGCCTGTCCAAGAGATCTATTCCCCCTTCCGAGCATCGATGCCCTGATCAATCGGACATCTGGGCACGAACTCTTGAGCTTCATGGACGCCTTTTCCGGTTACAACCAAATCCGGATGTTCTCTCAGAATATCTCAAAGACAGCCTTTGTGACAGATCAGTGGCTCTATTGCTATCGGGTCATGCCCTTCAGCCTGAAGAATGTGGGAGCCACCTATTAGTGGTTGGCTAACTGGGTCATTAAGGAGAAAATATGCCAAAATATTGAAGTACACGTTGACGAATTGCTCGTCAAAAGCCTCAGAGGAGGAGACTGTGTGAAGGACCTAGAGGAGGTCTTCAGAGTCTTGAGAAAGCACAACATGAGGCTTAATCCTTCTAAATGCGCCTTCGGCGTGACTGTGGAAAACTTTCTCGGCTTTATGTCAGCTAATGAGGGATAGAGGCAAACCTCTAAAAGATTTAGGTCATCCTGGACATGGCCCCTCCTAAGAATGCCAAAGAGGTTCAAAGGCTCACTAGCAGTCTCGCAGCAATTGGTCGTTTCCTTTCAGAATCTGGGGAGAAGTCCCTCACCTTCTTCAAGGCCCACTGGGGGGACAAATAATTTCGAGTGGTGAGAACCCCAGCAATAGGCCTTCAGCCAACTAAAGAAGTATCTTGCCAACCCTCCTCTGCTCAGCAAACCCGAACCGGGTGAAGTCCTTTATCTCTACCTGGCAGCATCCGAGCATGCCCTCAGCACGGTCCTGATCCGGGATGGGGCACATAAACCCATCCATTATGTAAGCAAAGTGCTCCGTGACGCCATGCTCCGTGATGCAAAAAAAGGAGAGGGTAGCTTTTGCCCTGGTCATTGTAACATCCTGTATTAATTTTTAAATAAAAATACATTTTTTTAAATTTTTGCACGTGCAATTTCACCTCATTTTTTTCAAATTTTTTTTTATTTAAGTATGCATAAGTTCCTTTTATTTATTTTATCTCATTTAGTTGTCTTTCCTTAATTAAAACCCATAGGCCTAATAGATGACTTTAAGCCCATTGAAATAAATAAAATAAATAAATAAAACCAAGCCCACAATGACAGGCCCACTAAGAGAACCTACTTCAAATTTGTACACACTTTTACACTTATCTTGTAACAACTCGTAGCTACACAAAAATTAATAAAATATAAAAGTGAGAAGAGTGTGCGTGTGCACTACACGTGCACGTGCATTTGTGCATGCACAAACAAGAGAAGTGGCCGGCCAATATAGAGTAGTGGGGGAGTGGGGTTGAGATCATGGGATAGTGGGATTAATCCTAGCCATACAATTCCCCTGTATAACCCCCCCCCCCCCCCCCCCCCCCCCCCCTCCCCCTCTCTTTGTATGTCATTTGCACCTAAAACTAAGAAAAATTAAGAGAGGAAAAGAAAGAGAGCTAGAGATTTTTGTCTTGCATTTCTTGGAGGCTTTGAGATTGCTTTTGCTAGGAGGAGGAGTACTAAGCCATTGGAGTGGAGCTAGGAGCTTTTTCTTCAGGAGCTTTCATTTGTGCATCAAAAGAGGTGGGTGTCCTATTTATTTTCTAATTAGGCTTGGAAAATCATGCTTAGGGATTATGTGGTAATTCTAGTCTAGTTATAATGATTCTTGCTAATTTTTGATACATGTTGGAATGATGAAAATGTACCATTGTGAGTTGCATGGTGTGCTAATTTAAGTATATGATTGGAATGATAAGATAGAATGAGGGAAGGGATAAATTAAATGCATGTTTATGAATGCTAGGCACAATTGCAAAATGAGTTTCTTTTGTTCCATGATTGTTGTCCTGAGAAAAATTAGACAATTTATATATAAGAAATGTGATAATTAGTTAAGAGGAACTAGAAATATATTGGGGAAATAAAATGGGTATTGTTGATTAATAAAGAAACTCACATTAATTGAAAGTTAAACAAATTAAGCATAGTTATATCGACTTTTTTAATTTCTCTTATAAAGGAAAATGTCTAATTTTGGAAAAGAGGATTAAATACTCATAAAAAGGGATGACATCAGTAAGATAATATTTTTGGGGACACAGGAATACTAATTTATATTATTGTTAAAAAGAAAATATAAGTTTTAATCAAACTTCGTATATGTATATGCTTTGGAAAGTGAATTTGTGTAAAAATGAATATAAATTCATTTAAAAATAATTAATCCAGTAAGAAAAATATTCTAGAGCTTAGAAATATTTTATTTATAATATTAATTTGGGGAAGAAGAATGGAAAACTAAATAGTTGAAAAATAAAGAAAAGAGAAATAAACAGAGAACGAGTATTTAAAGTATATAACTACTTTTATACCAGTTAAGTACTAGTCTCAAGTGGCTAGCGGGGCATGAGTGCACCTAAGCACTCCACGTGGCAATTTGGGCGGGGGGTGAGGTCTCGGGTTCGAGCCAACTCCTTTGGAAATATTTTTTATTTTGTTTTTTTGTGGTTTTTGGGGTTTTAAAAATCCAGAAAATGGTATAAAAAATTATAAAATATTATGGGGATAATATGAATATTTCTCACTGATTAAAATATAATTTTTGAGGTTAAGAGTTATATTTTCGTGATAAATATGGTTTGATATGCAATGTGTATAATTAAGGTGAATTGATTTTGTGGTGAAAAGAAAAGTGGTGGATTTTGAATAATTAAATTTCTAAGTATGAATCTCAAGAGTTGATATTTAATGCATTAATAAATTTCGTTGGAAGTTAGATGAACATGAAAGAAGAATAGCTTTGTGGAAATGAATAAATTGAGTTTTCATGAATGATAGTTACAAGAGTAAGATGAATTGATTAAGATGTGAATGAATAGAGTTGAAGATGTGAATAGAGTGAAATTTAATACATGAATATTGAAGGGTATGAGTACCCATGATTTATGGAACACGAAAGGTTGTGATCTCGAGGTTTAGTGAGACCTGGGTACAGGCAAATGTTGAAATAATTGATTGATTTGAGATTTGGCTATATGGGCTATCTCGGTGTTTTTGTTTAAGTCCGGTAGGAAGGGAAGCTAACTCTAGGTAGTATAATGTATTCATGTTTTGAACTTAAGAATTAGGTAGTAAGTAAAGATGTAGTAAACTTGGTAAAACGTGAGTGGAGGGCCTCTATATATTCGGGCGGTGGATTTCGGGACTATAGACCCATTCGGGCAGTGGATTCTAGGACTGTGGTTGCTTGCAATGGAGGCGAGCCTTGATTAAATCTGGGACTATGATTGGTTTGACGGTGGACTCCAGGATCTTGAATATTCGTGCGGATGGTAGGCCGTACTCCAATTTATATGCGTATACCAAGGCTAGAGGGACACTTGCGGGAAGTTTGCACGACGAGAATTTTTGTATAAGCTTGACGGTGGACTCCAGGGCTGGGATCCGTACTCGTGGGACATCTAAAACTTGTTTTATTACCGGGTAGTTATCATGGCGAAGAATTAAACTCTTTAATGTGGAGTACGTAGGTGCTTGCCCTCGGACCAATGTAGTATAGGATGCATAGAATCCGAACAAGTATGCATTGGTGTCATTTAGCGTAAACACCTGCATTAGGCATTAAGGCATCTTGCATACACTGACATGTTTAGGATAGTCACTTTTTACTCTTTATTTTACATTCAAGTTTGTGTATGTTAAAATAAGTAAGTCGTTATGTAGCACTACGAATTTCCAATATGATATCTCATAAATACGTGCATGGCACAATTTCCAGCATCAACTTCAATTATAATAGTAAACATAGCCAAAAATATAGATAAAATTTTTCAACTTTTATTACATTAGTCTATTACAAAACACAACGAAAAACTTACACCTTGAATTACAATCTTTCTTTTATAACACATTCTCTTACAATTTACATAAGCCATAACATCAATTCTATCTCATGCATCCCAATCCCAAGCAATAAGCACCAATCTGTAAAACATGAGGCTACAGATAACCCTAACCCCCAAAACTACAGGGGTCAGCCATAACGATGTGAGTGACATAAAATAAATGCAACATAAATAAAAAATGAAACATAGTATCATAAACAACATGTATCAACAGCAAGAATAAATGAAATAAGAAATAACAGTAAATAAAACATGAAAACATCAAGTGAAACTAGACTAAGTGTCAAGTGTAGAAAAACAGGAAATAATATGCATAAAACCAAGTCAAGGTAACATCAATGCTACATGCTGACTCTCTAATGCAAACTTGTCGGATTCTATGCATCCCACTCTACATAGGTCCGGTGCAAGCCCTTATCGTTCTCCACTTGATAGGGTTTAATCTCTCGTTATGCAGCTAATCCTACTACGATGACTACTACAAGATATAGATAAAATGTGAGTATTAGCCCACACCCCGATAATTTCGGAGGTCAATCTCTATCCACAGATAATTCCGAAGACTATTTGGGAATCTTCGAGAATACCCCACACTGCAAGCTATGACGCCTCATCACACGAATACACCATGAGCCTCGCCTCGACCCGGATACTTCCGGAGATCAATCCGACACCGCAGGTAATTCCTGAGACTATTTCACTCACACCTCGATAATTCTGGGGATTATCTCACACCACAAGCCATACTGAGGTCCATAACCCATGTTCTCATTTCATCATATCACCATCTAGCGCTTATCCTTATCTTTTTAAGTTAATTAAATTAATTCACGAATCTCCTATAGTTGGTGTACCCTACCGGACTTAACTCAACTGATCAACAACAAGCCTCAACATGCCAAACCACAACTCTCAACTGTCGGTATACTAGGGTCCCACACACCCTCTAGAGACTCACACTCAACCATCAAAACCAAACTTTCATTACAACTCATACTTCTTTTATAATTAGAAAACACTTCGAAAATACTATAATCTGTAGCAAAATGATATTTAGAACAGTAGGTCATTAATCCAAAAATATTAAAGAATCAATCTTTTTAAAAGAACATCAGAAAAGCTCAAGAAAACGTCAGTCAGAGTAGTGGCAATTGACTTCATACTGTAGTCGGTCAACCGTCCCGCGTAAAAATCCAAAACCTCGAGAAATACTAATCAGAGCAGTGACAGTCGACTGTATAAAGTTGTCAGTCGCCTGTCCCGCATGAAAATCCTAAACTTCAAGAAAACGTAAATCAGAGCAGTGGTAGTCGACTGTATAAAGTGGTCAGTCGCCTGTCCCACGTGAAAATCCAAAATTTCAAGAAAATACTGCAGCCAGGATCGCGACGGTCGACAGTCGAAATTAACTAGTCGACTGTCGCACCTGCAGACTGTAGTTTGAGTTTGTGCATGTTTTAACCGATACGGTGTTTTACTTTATAAAAACAAAATCTGTAAAAGTACATTCCTGAGATGATCAAATGTGACTTGTAGAGTATATAGGAGTTCATGAAAACAAATCAAAATCACCTCGAATTAATAAAATAGCAATTCATTGTATATGAGAATCAATTATGGGTCAAAATAGCTTTGTAAATAGGAAATTCATTGTTCAAAACTATCTCAGTGCTAAAATAATCAAGATTAAATCAAATCTCTATAAAACTCACAAAATTCAATTCCTTCAAAAACAGTGAAATGGAACGTAGGCATATATGTGTATGTGGTATATCTAAATCATCAAGAAACCATTGTAAATAAGCAATATAGAATTCTAATTCATTTCAGTAATTGAAAACAACTCAAATTCAATTGAAGACTTCACACATTCACAAAATCCCAAAGTGGTCATAATGCATCAACCCCAAGTCTAGTTATCTCAATCCAACCTTAAACTTGATCTATTAATTCATTAGTCTTTCTTGTAATTCATTTAACTCATAAACCATCATTCACAACAGTTTACCCATGAATATATGTGATTGTAACATGTTATAGTCAAACTTGCATTCACCCAAACTCATCAACAGGGTATTCATACATTTTGATCCATTCGTGCATAGCATTCATCATACTCAATCAAATCAGCAATAATCTGAAAGAAATAACCTACTCATGATTTCTATTAGGTTCTCTAACAATCTCAAATCATTCATATGTAAATTTAATCATATATAACTAGGTTTTCATAAAAAATCCAATTTTTAACTCATCTACTCATCAAATCCATTATATCTTTATACTAATCCATAACATGCTTTCTAATAGATAAACCATCACATACAACATTCAAAGAACAATCAAAACAAACATAGATCACTCACCTCTTTGAAGAATCAACCGAAGAAAAATAAAGAATAAGAAAGTCCTCATTCGCAAGAAAACCAAGAATCCCCGCTTGAAAACTCTAAGAAATAATAATAAGAAATCCCTTTGTGTTGTGCAGCAAAGAGACGGCTGCACCTCACCTTAATATAGGCCGGAATAAGCGTGTCAAGGGTTTTTAAGTAGATTTGTAAAATGCCTTTTTTAAAATATACCTTTACATATATAAGTCCCTATACATGGAAATTGAATAAAACCAACTTAATTTAAGATTTAAAAACAAAAAAACCATCCTATAACTAGACAACACTGTTTTGAAAACCCAGAAAATGAATTTGCACTTTTACCCCTCTAAATAGCAATTTTGCAAAAAGACCCTCCTTTACCGAAACTTGCAAAATAAACCAAATTTATTAAAACAAAAAGTAAAATATTTACCTCTGAGTTGACTAGGCATCATGCTCAGCCCAAAAATCCAAAAATCTAGAGTTTTCACTCCAAGTGGTAATTTTGCACAAAGTCCTTCTTTTTTGTAATATTTGCAAATAGGTCCAATAATTATTAGAAAAATTCAGAAAATTTACAAATAATATTTAATAATAAATAATGAGTTTCCCCAAAATAAATTTTGACTTTGAACTTCCTAAGAAAATATTTGCACGTATTTTGCACGTGTAAAAGGATAATTTTTCTGAAAATATTTATTAAATCCCCAAAAAATTATTTTAATTCATTTATAAATCTCAAAAACCTTATTTAAAAGTATGGGGTATTACATCACTCCATCCTTAGAATAGTTCTGTCCTCAGAACTACCACTAATAGGGTCTAAACAAAATAAGCAAAAGGAAATGGAATTCTCATAAATAAAAACATAGTTTAAGAGATACAAGTACACAAGAAAATATAATCTAACAAAAGAAATACATCTCAAATCAAAGAGTACCATCATACAAAAGAATATAATCAAACAAAAAGCCCGGGAAAATCCTTCTGCATTTGATCATTTGGCCCCCAAGTAGCCTCCTCGAATTGCTGGTTCCTCCAAAACACCTTGACCATATGTATCACTTTGCTCCTCAAAATTTTCTTCTCACGGTCAAAAAACTCCACAGGCTTCTCCTTGTAACTCAGGTTCACCTGTAGACCTTTAGGCACTTCCACCAGCTGATGACTCTGATCCGGCACATACTTCCTCAACAGCGACACATGGAACACATCATGCACCTATGCTAACTCCTCCGGAAGCTCCAACCTATATGTCATCCTACCAATCTACCCCAAAATCCTGTATGGACCAATATACCTTGGCACCAACTTGCCTCCCTTACCAAACCTGATCACTCCCTTGGTCGGAGATACCTTGAGGAAAACTGCGTCTCCTACCTCAAACTCCAAGTCCCTTCTCCCGAGTGTCTGCATAACTCTTCTGCCGACTCTGAGCCTCGACCAACCTCTTGCGAATCAAATCAATCTTCTCCGATGTTTGCTGCACAATCGTGGGCCCAAATATCTACCTCTCGCTAACCTTACACTAACAAATAGGTGTCCTGCACTTCCTCCCGTACAGAGCCTCATATGGAGCCATCTCGATACTCGCATGGTAACTGTTGTTATAAGCAAACTCAACCAATGCCAAGTACCTCTCCCAACTACCTCCGAAATCCATAACACAAGCCCTCAACATATCTTCCAATACCCTATTCACCTTTTCAGTCTGACCATCAGTCTGTGGATGAAAAGTGGTACTGAAATCAGTTATGGCACCCAAAGCTGCTTGCAGACTCTTCCAAAACCTCGAAGTGAACCTCGCATCCCTGTCGAAAAAATCGACACAGGAACTTCATGAAGTCTCATAATCTCATCAATATACAGCTCTGCCAATTTCTCCAATGAACAAGTAATCTTCATAGACAAAAAGTGAGCTGACTTGGTCAAACGGTCAACAATAACCCAAATCGAGTCATTACCCTTCGCACTCCTTGGCAAACCTGTAATGAAATCCATGCTGATATTCTTCTACTTCCATTCTGGAATGGGCAAAGGCTGCAACAAACCTCTAGGTCTCTGATTTTCTGCTTTGATCTGCTAACAAGTCAGACACCTTGCCACAAAATCTGCCACATCCCTCTTCATACCAGACCACCAAAAGTGCTATTTGATGTCCTTGTACATCTTTGTGCCTCCAGGATGTACTGAAAACAAAGTACTATGTGCCTCCTGCAAGATACTCTCCCTCAAGTCTGCATTCTCCGGAACACACAACCTCTCACCCATCCATAGCACTCCATCTTGGACACAGAATTCTGACAACTTGCCATCGGAAACCTGCTGCAACATATTCTGGATCTCTGTATCTGATTTTTGACCTTCCACAATCTGCTTTCTCAAAGAAGGTTGCAGCCTCAACTGAGCCAAAGACACTCTCAAATCCTGCAGTACCACCTCAATACTTGCCCGATCAATCTCTGCCGCCAACTCACTATGAGTAGTGATCAAGCTCACCAAACTGCTCTTCTGACTAAGCCCATTGGCCACCACATTTGCCTTGCCCGGATGATACTTGATCTCAGGACGAATGTCTTCCAACACTTCCAACCACCTTCTCTGCTGAATATTTAGATCCTTATGCTGATAAATGTACTTCAGGTTCTTGTGGTCAGTATAGATGTTGACCTTCTCACCATAATACATAATGCCTCCACTGCTTCAAGGCAAAGATAATAGCTGCTAACTTCAGATCATGCGTCGGATAATTCTTCTCATGCGGACGCAACTGCCTCGACCCATAGGAAATAACCTTGCCTTCCTACATCAAGACACACCCCAAACCTCTGAGATATGCATCACTAAAGATGTCATAATCCTTCCCAGCTTGCGGCAAAGCTAAGATAGGTGCAGTCGTCAACCTCTCCTTTAGCTCAAGGAAACTCACCTCACACCTATCAGTCCATGCGAATGCCACATTCTTCCGAGTCAACCTTGTCAAAGTAACTGCAATCTGTGCATAGCCCTGAATGAATCTCCTGTAGTACCCAGCCAAACCCAAGAAACTCCTGACTTCCTTCACTGACGTTGGCCTGGGCCAATCCCTCACTGCTTCAACCTTCTGAGGATTAGTGGTCAATCCCTCCTTAGAAAGGATATGACCAAGGAAAGCCACCTCAAACTTTCAAAACTCACACTTCGACAGCTTGGCATACAAGTTATGCTCTTGTAACTTCTGTAACACCTCTGTCAAGTGCATAGAATGCTCTTCCTCCGACTTCGAATATACCAAAATATCATCAATAAAAACCACCACGAAGGAATCAATAAATGGCCGCAATATCCGATTCATCATATCCATAAATACTGCCGGCCGCGTTCGTTACTCCGAACGGCATTACCAAAAACTCATAGAGTCCATGACGAGTCCTGAAAGCTGTTTTACTTACATCTTCCTCAGTTAATGCAAACACTCGCCCTTGCCTCTGAAATTTGCCTCCGCCTGAACCACCCTACTTCGGCTGTGGACAGTAAAGCTTAGAATGCCCCACTTGCCCACACAGAAAACAAGTCTGCTTCGCCAACTTAGGACACGCTAACATGTAGTGACCTGCCTCCTTACAGTAGTAACAAGTTACCTCCTGAGATACAATTTCCCTTTGCTCTGGCCTACTGAACTTGCTCTGCTTCACTGAGAACTTCTTCCCACTCTGACTAGCTGCTGGTCTCTTGTTCCTGTTCCAGGTCTCTTGCTTCTTCTGGAACTGATCCATATCATCTTCTGTCATAGCTGCTCTCCTGACCAGCTTATTGAACCTCCTTATGCCCAAAGGAATCATCCTCGAACTCAAATTCAGCTTCAAGCCCTGCTCGAATTTTTGGCCTTCTTTGCTTCATCAACAATCAGCTCTAGTGCATACCTTGACAGCTGAGCGAACTTAGTCTCATATTCACGCACTATCTTGTTGCCTTGCTGCAGATTCAAGAATTCTGTTGGCTTCTTCTCCTGAATATCAAGAGGAAAGAAACAATCCCTGAATTCATCCATAAAAGCTTCCCAAGTCACTTGCTAATCTCCAAAAGTCCTCTTCACTGACTGCCACCAGACGCCAACATCCTTCTCTAATTGCATATTAGCCGATTTCACCCTATTGACTGCTGAGGTTTCCAAGACTTCGAAGACCATCTCCATCTGTCTAATCCAATCATTAGCCTCATTTAGATCAGGCTGCCCCTCAAACACTGGCGGCTTCATTCACTTGAAGGACTCAACCTGCTTGATAGGATCAACATTAACAAACACTGGTCCAGCCCCTGATTCTGATTCTGATTCTGATTCAGTGCCATATTAGTTGCCATGAATGCATTCAATGTCTGATACACCCTGAAATCTTAGTCTCAAGATCAAGTCCAGCCCCATGGGAACTACCAGCCCCATCATGATTTGAACCATTCCTGGTCCTGGGTCCTACCATTACTGTATACTATAAAATGAGGGTAAAGTTAGAGCATCATAACACAATTCGTGTTCACATCAATACCCCATGGCAAAACTACAACCATACCCCAAAAACAAAATATCATGTTCTAACTCTATGTGATACTCACACCCTAATGTCCACATCAAGGTACTCACGCTCTAGTGTCCACACCTAGGTTTATTTTTATACCATATTTATTATTACTATTGAAGCGTGCTCTGATACCAATCACCGTAGCGTCCCCGAATTTCCAATATGATATCTCAGAAATACGTGGCACAATTTCCAGCATCAACTTCAATTATAATAGTAAACATAGCCAAAAATACAGATAAATTTTTTTAACTTTTATTACATTAGTCAATTACAAAGCACAGCGGAAAACAAATACCTTGAATTACAATCTTTCTTTTACAACACATTCTTTTACAATTTACATAAACCATAACACCAATTCTATCTCATGCATCTCAATCCCAAGCTATAAGCACCAACATGTAAAACATGAGGATAGAGATAACCCTAACTCCCAAAACTACAGGGGTCAGCCATTACGGTGTGAGTGACATAAAATAAATGCAACATAAATAAAACATGAAACATAGTATCATAAACAACATGTATCAATAGTAAGAATAAATGAAATAAGAAATAACAATAAATAAAATATGAAAACATCAAGTGAAACTAGACTAAGTGTCAAGTGTAGAAAAACAGGAAATAATATACATAAAACCAAGTTAAGAAAACATCAATGCTACATGCTGACTCTCTGATGCATACTTTTCGGATTCTATGCATCCCACTCTACATAAGTCCGGTGCAAGCCCTTATCGTTCTCCACTTGATAGGGTTTAATCCTTCGTTTTGCAGCTAATCCTACTACGATGACTACTACGAGATATAGATAAACTGTGAGTATTAGTCCACGCCCCGATAATTCCGGAGGTCAATCTTTATCCACAGATAATTCCGGAGACTATTTCACTCACACCTAGAAATCTTCGAGAATACCCCATGCCGCAAGCTATGGCGCCTCATCACACGAATACCCCATGAGCGTCGTCTCGACCCCGATAATTCCGGAGATCAATTCCACACCGCAGGTAATTTCAGAAACTATTTCACTCACACCTCGATAATTCCGAGGATTATCTCACACTGCAAGTCATACTGAGGTCCATAACCCATGTTCTCATTTCATCATATCACCATCTAGTGTTTGTCCTTATCTTTTAAAGTTAATTAAATTAATTCACGGATCTCCTAGAGTTTGTGTACCCTACCGGACTTAACTCAACTGATCAACAACAAGCCTCAACATGCCAAACCACAACTCTCAACTGTCGGTATATTAGGGTCCCACACACCCTTTAGAGACTCACACTCAACCATCAAAACCAAAATTTCATTACAACTCATACTTCTTTTATATTTAGAAAACTTCTCAAAAATACTATAATCTGTAGAAAAATGATATTTAGAACAGTAGGTCATTAATCCAAAGATATTAAAGAATCAATCATTTTAAAAGAACATCAGACAAGCTCAAGAAAACGTCAGTCAGAGCAGTGGCAGTCGACTTCATACTGTAGTCGGTTGACTATCCCGCGTAAAAATCCAAAACCTCGAGAAACACTAATCAAAGCAGTGACAGTCGTCTGTATAAAGTTGTCAGTCGCCTGTCCCTGCATGAAAATCCTAAACTTCAAGAAAACGTAAATCAGAGCAGTGGCAGTCAACTGTATAAAGTGGTCAGTCGCCTGTCCTGCATAAAAATCCAAAATTTCAAGAAAATACTGCAGCCAGGATCGCGATGGTCGACGGTCGAAATTAACCAGTCGACTGTCGCACCTGCAGACTGTAGTTTGAGTTTGTGCATGTTTTAACCAATACGGTGTTTTACTTTATAAAAACAAAATCTGTAAAAGTACATTCCTGAGATGATCAAATGTGACTTGTAGAGTATATAGGAGTTCATGAAAACAAATCAAAACCACCTCGAATTAATAAAATAGCAATTCATTGAATTTCTTCAAAATAAGACATGATTATGTGCATATATCAGAATAAGGTATTTGAGAATCAATTATGCGTCAAAATAGCTTTGTAAATAGAGAATTCAAAATTATCAAATCTTTATAAAACTCACAAAACTCAATTCCTTCAAAAACAATGAAATGGAGCGTAGGCATATATGTGTATGTGGTATATCTAAATCATCAAGAAATCATTGTAAATAAGCAATATAGAATTCTAATTCATTTCAGTAATTGAAAACAACTCAAATCCAATTGAAGACTTCACACATTCACAAAATCCCAAAGTGGTCACAATGCATCAGCCCCAAGTCTAGTTATCCCAATCCAACCTCAAACTTGATCTTTTAATTCATTAGCCTTTCTTGTAATTATTTTAACTCATAAACCATCATTCACAACAGTTAACCCATGAATATATGTGATTGTAACATGTTATAGTCAAACTTGCATTCATCCAAACTCATCAACAGGGTATTCATACATTTTTGATCCATTCGTGCGTAACCTTCATCATACTCAATCAAATTAGCAATAATCTGAAAGAAATAGCATACTCATGATTTCTATTAGGTTCTCTAACAATTTCAAATTATTCATATGTAAATTTAATCATAAATAACTAGGTTTTTATAAAAGATCCAATTTTTAACTCATCAACTCATCAAATCCATTATATCTTTATACCAATCCCTAACATGACTTTCTAACAGATAAACCATCACATACAACATTCAAAGAACAATACAAAATAAACATATATCACTCACCTCTTTGAAGAATCAACCGAAGAAAAATAAAGAATAAGAAAAATCCTCATTCGCAAGAAAACCAAGAATCCCCGCTTGAAAACTCCAAGAAATAATAATAAGAAATCCCTTTGTGTTGTGCAGCAAAGAGACGGCTGCACCTCACCCTAATATAGGCCGGAATAAGGGTGTCTAGGATTTTTGAGTAGATTTGTAAAATGCCTCTTTTAAAATATACCTTTACATATATAAGTCCCTATACTTGGAAATTGAATAAAACCAACTTAATTTATGATTTAAAAACAAAAAAAACCATCCTATAACCAGCCGGCACTGTTTTGAAAACTCAGAAAACGAATTTGCACTTTACCCCTTTAAATAGCAATTTTTGCAAAAAGACCCTCTTTTACCAAAACTTGCAAAATAAACCAAACTTATTATAAAAAAAAAATAAACTCTTTACCTCTGAGTTGACTAGGCATCATTCCCAGCCCTAAAATCCAGAAATCTGTAGTTTTCACTCCAAGTGGTAATTTTGCACAAAAGTCCTTCTTTTTGTAATATTTACAAATAGGTCCAATAATTTTCAGAAAAATCCAAAAAATTTAAAAATAATATTTAATAATAAATAATGAGTTTTCCCAAAATAAATTTTGACTTTGAACTTTCCAAATAAATATTTGCACGTGTTTTGCACGTGTAAAAGGTTAAATTTTCAGAAAATATTTATTAAATCTCCAAAAAATATTTTAATCTATATAATAAATTACAAAGAAAGCTATCAAGTGGCTCTCCTTCAATCTTCCCTAAAATCAACAGCTCAGATTGATTATCACAAAACATATTTTCCTGCCCAAAATTTTGTGCCCCACAATTTCAAACCCTAAAACCAATTCTCTCTCTCAGCTCAGACCCCCCCTACCGCTTCTCACTCTCTCTCTATCTTCCACCTCTCTCTCTGTGTCTTTCTCCCCCCCCCCCTCTCTCTCTTCCCAAACTCGGAACCCATCCCCCGCTATCTCTCTTCCCGAAATCCCGCCTCATCGAAACCAGTCAGCCCTGCCTCATCGAAACCCCATCAGCTCCGTCAGCTCCTTCAAAGCTCCCCCTCCTTCGAACCTCCCCCTCCTTCGAAGCTCCGTCAGATCCATCAACCCAACCTCCACCTCAGCACACTCAAAGCTCTGACAGCGCAACCACCACTGTAAGTTCAACTCCATTTTGATACTATTTAGAAATTGATACTAATCCCGAAATTGATACTGCGAAACCCCATCAGCTCCGTCAGCTCCTTCGAAGCTCCACCTCCTTCGAAGCTCCGTCAGCTCCGTCAACCCAACCTCCACCTCAGCAAAACCCGCACTCGAAGCTCCGACAACCCAATGGTCACTGTAAGTTCAACTCCATTTTGAACTGTTTAGAAATTGATACTAATCTCAAATTGATACTGTTTGCATCTAATTTTGCATCTACTATGTTCAACTCCATTTTGCATCTAATTTTGCATCTAATCCCGAAATTGATACTGTTTAAAAATTGATACTAATAATTGGTACTCACAAAACACATTTAGGTTGATAAAGAAAGGGGGAGATTAGAGAGGAGGAGGAGAGTGAAGCGGGGTGCTGGATTAGGTTTAGGTTGATGAAGAGCTGCATTTCGATCAGTAGTGCCAGCACCCTCTGCACTAATTCGGGTTGGTTTTTGTTTTTGTTTTGATTTGGTCGGTTGTGAACATTTTTGGGAAGTTTTTTTTTTGACAGACTTTGTGGTTGATTTTGTTGGTTTGGTAAAAATGGTTTAGGGTTCTGATATAAAGGGTTAATTTTGTTGGTAATGTAGTTGGTTTTGCGAAAGTGAAAGTAGTTATTGGGTCTTGATCTAAAGGTGTGTGTAGTTATTGGGTCCTCTTTATACAAGCCTCCTTCAAAATTTCATGAGATAATTTCATTTCCAAATCACAGCTTTGGTGGTTTTGTGAAAATGTTGCAATTTTAGTTGGCAACAGTGATGCTGGGATACTGATTGTAAGTGTTAATTACAGCGGGAAAAGGGATAGTGTGCTTATTTAAGAACATAAAATTGAAGGGTCTTAAGTGGAAACATGCAGTTTAGTTTTCTTAGAATTGGAGGGATGTTAAGAGGTAATTTTGCATTCTGTATCTGCATTATTTGTACAGGTTATATAGTATTTTGAACATCATAAGTGAAATAATGCTTTTAAAAAGACAGTTAAAACAACATGATGTTTTGAGAATATTTCATTCTTGGTGTTGCCTGAGGAATTCAAATTCTGAATTAATTAGCTTAACTTAAAAAGGTTAGAAATTTAAACGAATGCTAATGAATATAATGAGATGTTCTTGAAGTAGACGTATCACTTCTAGCACTATTTTGCATTGCATGGAAATTGGTAGCTTTTTTAGAGAAGTAATATATTTGGCAAATGCCACTTCAAGAAGTCTCCAGTATCCTATTACATTAACATGGTGGAGCGAGAAAAGAGAATTTCTAGGTGCCCAATTAATTATCAGAAAGAGGAATGACTTGGGGTTGTTTTAAATAACAAGATTGAAGATTGCACACATTTATTAGTTCCTCTTCAGTTTATTATTGCACAATTTTGTTAATGAACAATATCAATGTTTTGCTTCCATTTGTAGCCTTAGTTCACTCGAGTATTTTGTAGTTTGCTGTACTAATAGTATTAGTACCAGAGGTTCAACTCTCAAATTCATGAAGAGTAAAAAAGGAAGAAGAAAACAACTTATCTGAATGCCTAAATGAGGAGTGGGTCTTTGTGCATGGGGGTAGAGCTCTTTTGTTGTATTTGTTGTGGAAGAGACATAATTGAGAATTATTTGTGTAATTATTTGTGTAATTGTTAATAGACCTTTTTTCCTAAGGGATGATAGATATAATAGATATCTATATAGTTAGGATTGTAAATAATTATAGAATATTGAAGAACATTGTTATGAGCTAATAATCGAAGTATAACACGAGAGAATGACAGAGGTGTCTCAGTACTCTGTCCTCTATCATTGTTTATCAGTTATAAGGTGATTATCTTTCCATAAACAAATAGAATCAGGAGTTGTTTACCCTCCTTTCATCCTTGATCATGGCCTTCCTACTCCAAATGCACCAAGTGATAGTAAAATTTAAATAATCAGTTGAAGTTATTACTAATATATCCCTTCATAACTAATGTATTCATCTTATTCACGGGCAAACCGAGAATATGCCGATGTATAAATATAATATATAGCATGTTTGTGATATTTATGTTTGGTTTTCTCTTTCTAATGTACCCTAGTAGAACTGACAATGTTTTATCTTAATTTTTGCAATATTTTAAAGGTGGAGACTTGAATGGTAACCATCTTATAAAAATGGCAGTTCTATGGCATCCTTCTGCAGCACAATCTTGGAAATAGCAGTTCGAATTCCATGTGAGGTTTTAAAGCAATGATTACAGGCTGGCATTTTTGATAATATGGAGAAGCTATTGTAGGTACTCTTCGTCAGGATGGCTTTAAAGGTTTCTTTAGAGGCACTAGTGTCACACTATGCCGAGAGGTCCCATTCTATGTTGCTGGCATGTGTCTCTATGCAGAATCGAAAAAGGTAGATTTTACTTTATACTGTTGTATGAAGCAATCTCATTTGGCATGTCATAGTTTGTGATATTTCCCTCCTGCGGTAGTTTGGGTCTTGGGTACCTCAACTGCTTTATTCTTTCTTTGTTTTGTAACTGCATAATCTGAAAGCTTATGCAACTGTAGGACATGAATTTAGGTTTGTGTTAAGTTCTTAAACTGACATTTAAGAATAAAATGTTATTCGTGTAGACAAGTATAATTAACCCTAAGGCCATGATGTTGGAAGATATGTGCAATTAAGATGACTGCAATAGACAGATCCATGTCAGAACATAAATCAGTTACTAACTTGGCGAATTCACTTGGTTAAACCATATATGTCAGAGCTGACAGACGTGAAATAGAATTAAATTTCTCCATCTATGCCTTTTTTTGGTTGTGATATGTTAGTCCTTTATTCTAGGGTTTCTCTTCACAAGTTGGTAGTTAATATTTGAACTTTGAATTTGTAGGAAACTATGAATCTGCATACAAGAATCTTATAACGTTGGGTGAATTTGATAGGATCAATTTAAATTTCCAAAGGTTTTATCACAATTATATGCATACCTTGATTCCTTGATAGTTCTTTATTCAAGTAATCTGAATATAAATTTGTTCTATAATTCTCATTTCTGATCATTTTGTGGGATATAATGTCAGAAAACCCTTTAATTTGGTTCTCCCGTTCTGTTTCTCTTTGGGATAGTTTCTCACTGTTTTCTTTCTTTTCCTATACTATTATAGTTAGAGAATCTTCCGAACTTTCTACCTATTCTATGATAGATGCAACTTGATTTGGATGTAAAATTTTGCTCGCATAATCAATTTTTCATCGCATGATCAAAAGGTTTCATGACTCAAGTATGTTGAGAATCTCATTTGTTGGCTATGATTTTTCATTTGGTATTTTGCATAATAGTTTCTTTGATAGCTGGGTGTGTACTTCCAGTGTATTGACCCCTTTACATGTTTAGGTTTCTAGAAAAAAATAAGAACCGCAAGTCGTAAAGCATGAGGATACTACAAGTTATTATTATTATTGATTGTTTTATATGTACAATTGTGTCAACATTTCTACTGATTGAAACTGGAATGATTGATTAACTTATAACGAGATGGTATTGCTTTAATATGCCCAGACTCGGGCCTTTAATATGTCATGTAGGGATCACCAACAAGAACAAAGAAGATTAAACATTTTCCCCATCTTCATTCTTCTTTATTGGGAGTAAAACTATTCACAACCAATTACATAGATTTTGAGTTCTGTTTATGTTGTTTCCAGGTGTATTGAGCTTTGTTTATGTTGTTTATAAGCACATTTTGAGCTCTGTTTATGTTGTTTCCGAGCTTATTCAGCACTGTTTATGTTGTTTCTGAGAATTCTAAGCTATTCTTATGTTGTTTCCAGGCATTTTTAGCCATGTTTACAAGCAGTTGATCACACTATTATGCTTCACTATGAGATTACAATGTGATGATATTACACTAATTTTGTTATGACTGTGTTGATATTACACTACTAGGTTTATGAGCAATTTGAGCCATATATAGTGTTGTTTCTAGGTGTATTAAGCTCTGTTTATGTTGTTCCTGAAAATTCTAATATATTTTTATGTTGTCTCCAGGCTTTTTTGTGTTGTTTCTCATTTTGAGTTCTGTTGATGATGTTTTCATTGATAGCTTACTTTCATTTTGGGTGCTAATAGTAAGCTTTATTATGCAGATATGTTGGGTTCAAACCGTCAAGTTTGAAGGCAATCTCTTTTGTACATCATCCAATCTGAAAGGTATTGGTTTGAGAATAAATTTTCCTACATACTCTTACTATTTATTTCTTTAATTATAATTGGTTTTGATTGATTCTTGAAAAACTCTTACTGTTTATGTAGGCTCACTGTTTCGTCCCATATTGAAGACTCGAAGCTTTGTGTTTGATCCCTATTGTAACAACCCTGTAATCTTCTTTTTTTGTAGTAGGGTTGGTGGATGATGTATTAATTGTATATTTTGTTCCCTTAAGTTATGTAGAATAAGAGATTATATAAATCTGTGTAATATTTAGGATTTTGGGAGATGATGTAAGTATCTGTATAGGATGATGATATAATATAGTGATGTTAAAACCCGTACTCGCAAAGTTATGGAGTATTGGGTTCTGTGTGCTATTTTTCAAATGTTTTTCTAAAAATTCATTACGTTTTCAAATGAAATTTTGGTTTTTATTTCGTATTTTGCATTATATGAATATTTTTGCCCCCAGAGCCTTATATATATGATGCATATGTGATGTTGCTTAGATTGGCCTGGGGAGGATTGATATTAACTGCCTGTGATGTTATGTTTTCAATTGTTAGCAGAATTCCATAAGGAATTGCTATAAAAGGGGCTAATATTTAAAGGGAGGTTCTGTCAAAATTTTCACTAAAATTTCTACAAATCCATTACGTTTTAAAACGAAATCTTGGTTTTTATTTGGTATCTTGCATTATATCAAGATTTTTGCACCCAGAGCCTTATATATATGGTGCCTGTGTGATGTTGCTTGGATTGGCCTGAGGAGAATTGATATTAACTGCCTGTGATGTTATATTTTTAATTGTTAGCAGAATTCTGTACGAAATTGTTGTAAAAGGGTTAATATTTTAATGGAGACTGTCGAAATTTTTACTAAAATTTCTGTTAGTATTCTACAATAGAAATAGCCATTGGTTTTGACTTGATTGATTCATTTTTCATTATAATAATTTTTCATCCTTGATCGTTATTTTTGGCAGGTTGAGTTGTCAATCCATCTGCAATCTTCATGTTCTCTTAATATTTGAAATGCATGATAGTTGGGACTTATGTGTTTTGATGTAAGTTTATAAAAAAAAAACATGTCAAATATCTCATTCACTGAAATATATCAAAAAATGGGGCTAACAAGCCTGTTTCAAAACAAATTTGGATACTAAATATATTTAGTATTTGGATACTAAATATATTGTACTTGATCACATTTAACAAAAGGTCTTTACATATACATCACAACAAGCTCTCTCTCTCTCTCTCTCTCTCTCTCTCTCTCTCTCTCTATTTTAACATATTTTAAAATCATACATGGTTAACTACATGAAAATATGAAACGGGAAATTAACTCATGTTGTTTGAGGCGATAACTGCGTTATCAACTGAATTGCTACTCATGTAGTTTGAAATCTCTTATGTTTAAGTCACACATAGCAACTGATTTCGATCCACTATTGTTGTAGATTCCCAGTACACTTTTTCAATCCTGAGCTCCTGACAAATGATCCTGCAAGATATAAATCAATAAACAAATTAATTCAGAATACATCAATGTCTCAGCCAAATACACATCTATATAAATCAATCTTCACGAAGACGTGCATATATTTAACTTTTCACATGCCTTTTTATATCCTGTATCGTTCACAGAAACGTGGACTTTTATACTCTAATTTATAATTATTTTTCACCATATACTAATGGAAACATGGACTTTTATTTAAAACTAATTTTTGTCATACTATTCAAACTTCAGCTACATAATTGTTAATTTACTGTTTGCAAGACTTTTCATATGCTGTATCGTTCTGAAGACGTGTCGTAGGGCACGTGGCCACGGGCAAACCTAGTTCATTTATAAATCTTAAAAACATTATTCAAAAATCTGGGGTATTACACGTTATATTTCGGCATAGTGAGGGTGGCCGTGTGTATATTGCGTCGGTTGTAAGCAACTGACATGCCCACAGTTTCAAATGCAGGTTTTTTATTTGCAAGAAGATATAAAGATGATTGATGCTAAAGATCATTTCCCGCTTTAAGTTGTTGATGTTTAATTTGTACAGTTAAATCATGTTGTAATTCATTTATTTTTCCGCTGCATTGTTATTGTAAAAGAATTTGATGTAATAAAAGTTTCAAAATTTCTTGTAAAATTATACGAAGTGAAGTGTAGATCTTGTTGAGGTACGAATTACAGTATTTTGGTATTCGGGGCGTTACAGTCATGGTTGCACGTAAACTTCGCCCTACTTCCAGGCTCACTCCATCCAGGTTCTCATGGACCAGCCCCTGAAGCAAGTCCTCAACAAGCCAGAGAACTCCGGTCGATTGATTAAGTAGTCCATCGAGCTTAGCCAACATGACATCAATTATAAGCCGAGGACCGCTATCAAGGGACAGACACTTGCCGAGTTCATTACCGAGTGCATCATTCCCGTAACATCTGAAACCCAAGAAGACGGGCCTATTTGAGAGATCTATGTAAATGGTTCCTCCTACGAAGAAGGAAGCAGGGCAGGTGTGATACTGAACGGTTCAAACAGCTTAGTTCTCCATTATCCCTTGCACTTCAATTTTCGGGCCTACAATAACGAAGCTGAGTACGAGGCATTAACCGTCAGACTCCTCCTGGCCCGTACAGCCGGGGCTAAATAGGTCAAAGCCTTTAGTGACTCCCAACTTGTAGTCAATCAAGTATGCGGGAATACGAGGCCTACGTCACTCGAATGATTCAGTAGTTGGCGCACGTCAAGCACCTCTTGGAAAATTTTGAAGAAGCTTCATTTGTCTGAATTCCTCGAGAACAGAATAGCCAGGAAGATGCACTAACCAAGTTGGTATCCTCTTCCTTTGAGGGTCTTGACTGCACGGTGCTAGTAGAGGTTCTCGTCCGACCAAGTATCAATAGAGAGATCATCGAAGTCCTTTGCCTCGAACTGCCAACACAGTCAGTGACATGGATGGATCTAATCATAGACTTTTTAAGTAATGACGAACTGCCACAAGACCCATCTAAAGCGTGAAAGGTCCGAGTCAGGCTGAGAGAATTGTGCTTATCGAGGGGGTGCGCTTCAAACGATCATACACGAGGGTCGATGGACGACCGTACCTCCAGTGCCTGACCCTCGAAGAATTCAAGTACTCACTCGAAGAAATGCACAGAGGAGTCGGAAGTTGCCACATGGGCAGCAGGTCGCTCGCGAGAAAGGTCCTCAATCATGGGTATTACTGGCCGACCCTTTTACAGGAAGCTCATGATCTCATCAAAAAATGTGTACTATGTCGAAGGAACTAAAATTGTTGGCGAGCCCAGCCCCCTTCGCCATGTGGGAGATAGATCTGGTCGGTCCGTTTCCCAAGGCAATGGGTCAACGATGATTCCTGATTGTTGTCATCGATTACTTCACGAAGTGGATCAAAGAAGAGCCTTTAGCTACCATCACCAAGTATCAGGCCTGACAGTTCTTTTGGAAGCACATCGTTTGCGGTTCAGGATCCCTCGAATTCTAATCACCGATAATGACACTCAGTTCGCAGGCAAATGGTTCCTCAAGTTCTATGAGGATTTGAGAATCCAACAAAAGTTCTCTTCTATTTTGCACCCCCAATCTAATGGACAAGCTGAGAACGCCAATCACCAAATCTTGGAAGGACTCAAGAAGCGATTGGACAAATCCCCCAGGGGATTGTGGGTCGACGAGCTACCTAGCGTGCTTTGGTCATACCGAACGACCAAGAAAATTTCGACGGGTGAATCACCCTTTGACCTCACATTCGGAACCAAAGCTGTCATTCCACTAGAGGTCGCATTACCTTCACCTCGGATTATGAGCTTCGATGAGGACTTGAATTCAGACGGCCTCAGGGCCAATCTGGATCTCCTTGATTAAGTTCACAAAAGGTCGGTCATCAGGAGAAATGTATACCTGCAACAGATAAAGCGATTCTACAACAAGAAGGTTCGGTCGTTCAACATCGAAGAAGGTGACCTAGTGCTAAGAAGGCTTACCATCTCCGAACCTAGCAAGAGAAGAAAGCTGGCTCCTAACTAACAAGGCCCATATATGGTCTCCAAAGTGGTACACCCTTGGACTTATCGACTTGAAGAACCGGGGAGTAGGGTGATCAAGAGAACGTAGAATGCAGAACAGTTGATGAAGTTCCATGAAAGTTCCTAGCGGTCTATACTTGTAACGATGCCATAAAAGCTTACGAATATAATAAGTACTCGCTTATTGGTAGCTGATGAATAAATTTTCTTTTCAATTCATCAAGTTTGCTTACTTTGGTTAAGTTATCAGACCTTGGCAAGGCACTCCGGATCCGAGCCACTCGCGGATTTCTCCACAAGAAGGCTCCCACCTCGTGCTTTGCCCCTTGGCATGGCACTCCGGCCATGAGCCACTCACTTATTTCTCCGCGAGAAGGCTTCCACCTCGTGCCTTGCCCTTGCAAGACACTCCGACTACAAGCCATTTGCGGATTTCTCCATAACAAGGCTCTCGTCTCGTATCCTACCTTTCGGTATGGCACTCCGGTTCCAAGCCACTCTCAGATTCCACCTCGTGCCTTCCACCTCGTGCCTTGCTCCTCGGCATGGCACCCACCTCATGCCTTGCTCCTCGGCATGGCACCCCAATTTCAAGCCACCCAGCATAGTGGTCACTCGATGGGTCATAAGCTCATCGGATCATTGTGGTGGCCGGTTATCACCATGCATCACTAAAGAACCAAGACAAGCACAAACGCTTTTATTACCAAGAAATAATGGTTACATTCGCAAGGTTACACAAGATATTACAAATTCAAGGCACACGGACCTGATCCCCGGGGTTTCCTTCCGGAAACCCCGACCACATGTTTACTACATCTGTCCCTGAGGGAAGGGTACCTAACCCGGGTGAATTAGGACCCCCTCGAACACTGCCGACGCTGGAAGATCCAGTCAGTCCGCTTTGAGCATCCCCATGCGCTCCCATTCTGAAATCGGTCCCCGGGTAAGGATCTTGCCTCGAGAACAAATCTAAATGGTAGATTTCAGGCCTGCTTCTCCGAGTTTGACCCTCAACTGATATATCACCAAGTCCCTATCCACGAGTATCCGCCTTAAGCTCTGTCCTCTCCTCATCCAAGGCCTCTTTTTTCGTTACCAGAATTTACTGATTTACAGACCCAACCGTGAGCTCTCCCTCCAACTCCTTCACCTTTTTCTCAAGTGCGTCGGCGTGAAGCTTCTCATCTTGCCATTTATTTTCGAGCTGTTGCAACTTCTACGTAGCACCCTTAATCTTGTGTTCATACTGCCTCTTCATCTCCGCCTCCAGAAGGATTGTCTGCAGAAAGAGAATAAAACACTTAGAGAAATACCAAGTTCGAGCAGAGAAACACGTCTATTCAAAACTAAGCCCCTACCATGACGGAAGCTTGGGCGAACTTGAGATAGCACGAGCCAGTCGTCTTCAAGTTGAGAGCCCTCCTGTCCGTCGGAGGGGCTATGTTGTCCACCACCTCGAGCGCCACACAGAACTCCATTATGGAGTCGAGAGTCTTCATAGCCCAATCAAGCCTGAAAGTCTCATCGGCCTTATCGCCAAGGATGGTTTTCAACATCGGGTGGAATGGGGGAAGAGGAGCCTCAGCTAGTTCGGCGGTTCTTATCGATCTCTTGCTCGGTTGATCTCTCAAAGACTCCTCCCCCTAGTCATGGATGACCAGAGCCTTCGATCTCTTCGCTTTGTTAAGCCGTCCCTTCAGAGATGCCGAGTCCCTTTCCTTCCCTTTAGGGTCCTCAGTAGCCCTCTTCTCCACCTGCTCAGCCCGCAAGGAAGCATTTACATCGTCCACCATAGCTGCAAGAGGGAACCAACATAGCTACAAGAGGGAACAAACACGTTAAAATTGGGGGAAAAAGTACCACACAAGAAACTAACAACTTACGGGGAATGTAAGGGCTCAGGCCACACGCAGATAGCTTTGCCTCTGCCATCCTCGCCCAATCTATGATGTTACTGCCCTCGAACTGTAGTGCCTCAAATTTTCAATAAATAAAATTAGAAATACTTGGTACAAATTCGTGAATCAACTTCAATTGTAATCTCAAACATAGAAACCAAATACAGGGAACTTTAACACTTTTTATTACATCAATTCTTTACATAGCACGACGGAAAATTAACACATTGAATTACAATTTCTTTCTTTTACAGCACATTCTTTTACAATTTGCATAAGCCATATTATCATTCTACCACATGCATCCAATCTCAAGCTAACGGTATCTACCGGTAAAATATGAGGCTAGAGATACCCTAACCCCCAAAACTATAGGGGTCAGCCATAATGGTGTGAGTGACATTAAAAGAAAAATACAATTTAAATAAAACATGAAGAATAAATTTGTAATCAACACATTCCCGCAATAATGACAATGGAATATGAAATAACGATAAATAAAACATAAAACATCAAGTGAAGCTAAGCTAAGTGTCAAGTGTAGGAAAAAAGAAAACATCATGCATAATACAAGTCAAGAAAACATAAATGCCAGTATGATGACTCTCTAATGCATACTTGTCAGATTCTATGCATTCCATACTACATAGGTCTGGTGCAAGCCCTTATCGTTCTTCACTTTATATGGTTCAATCCCTCGTTATGCAACTAATCCTACAACGGTGATAGAAACAAGATCTAGATTACTCCGCGAATAGGCCTACAACCCTCGACGCGCAAGCATCATGTAAGCATAGCTAAAAAAAACAGAGAATCACCTCCTTGCCGTGTACCCTACGAATAGGCTTGCCAACCTTCGACGTGCAGATACACAGTACATCCCGTGAATAGGCCCACCGACCTCGACACGCGAATGCACCGTATGTTCCGTGAATAGGCCTGCCGACCCTCGACACGCGAACATACCAACTGTCCTCTCGAGACATAACAACACACAGTCCTGGAACGCATCCGTTGGACTAACCCCAGAGCATATAGTTACGTTTTCCAAGTTCTATCACATTTCCACTAGTGCCTGTCCTTAGGTTGATTATTATTAAAACACAAATTCCCCCCTCTAGAGTTGGTGTATCCTACCGGACTTAATTCCACCAAAATAACCCCAAGGCCCCAACTGGCCAAAATCCAAAAAATCTCATCTGCCGGTTTACAGGAATCCCATTAAACCCCTACAGACTCACAAATCGAATATCAACACAAAACCTTTCATTAAAACTCTTCATTCCATCACCAAATCGTTTATATCAAGAATTTTTTTTTAAATCAACAAATCCAATTTATTAGAATACATCACAAATTTCCTAAAACAAAAACTGAGATTTAACCTCTTAAACAACTGAGTTTCACATTTGGAAGTCATGGAAAAATCATAATACATCAATCCTTCGAAAACCGTATATAATTCGCTTTCTAAAGTTATAGAAATACCAATTGAATTCCATTATTGATCAAAATATAGCTCTCTATAAAATACAGTAATCTGTAGTAAAAACTTCATTTAAAATAGTAGATCAATAATCCATAAGTTCGAAGAAACAATCGTTCAAGAAAAACAACAAGAACTCAACAGACAACCAAAAACAATGATGTCGGTCGACCTGCAAAAGTCACAGTCAACCGACATGCCAAAATCCAAAATCCCAAACAATGACAGTCGACCTTCATTTTAGTTCAAAGTCAGGACAGTCGACCGACATGTCAAAAACAGCCACTTTAAAATTCGTGCACTTTCAATCTGATACATGGTTTAAATTCTTTAAAAGCATGAATTTGTAAAATAGAAATCCTGAGATGATCAAATACAACTTTTCTAATATACTGGAGTTTATAAATCAAATCAAAATCTCATCAAATTCATAAAGAGCAATTTTTCACTAAAAACTCTTCAAATCAGGAATATGTAGATGCATGTGTACATATGTATATATATGTATTCGTAAAATCATCAAAATTCATTGTATATGAGTAGTGTGGTGTTCAATTCAATCTCAGTATGAATATAAATCAAGATCCATTCAAAAACTTCACAAAACACAAAAATCCAAGTTCAGTTATGCACCATCAGACCCGAAGTCAATTATTCAATTTCAACCTTCAAAGCTTGATCTTTTGATTTCAAAAACCCATTTGCAACTTTATTAAACTCACCTACATCTATTTACATTAGTTTGCCCATGATTATAAGCATCCTCCACAATCGTTTGTCAAGTTTTACTCGTCAAAACTCTCAAACAAATCATATATATAAACTCAATAGTAAAGTACTCATCTTTATCCATCTATATCCCTTATACGTCATACAAACTCAATATACCCAATTAAATCAGTAATAATATGAAAGAAAATTACATACCCATGATTCCTATTAAGTTCTTAATAATCTCAAGTCATCTATATAGAATTGTATTCGTCAATTGCATAGTCTTCATGAAAAGTTCTATTTTTATTCATCCATCCATCAATAATTTCATTATATCATCATACCATCATCTATCATGCATTCTAATAGACAAATAATCACATACAACATGCATAGAACAATAAGAAAACAAACATATGTCACTCACCTCAATGAAGAAAGCAACTGAATTAATAAAGAATAAGAAAAGTCCTTCCTTTCGTAAAAATCCAAGATCCTTACTTCGAAATTCCAAGAAAACCAATAGTAAAATAATATTTCTTTTTTTCAGAGGAGGGGGACGGCTGTAGTCGCCATAATATAGGCCAAAGTCTGGGTTTATTAAGGGTTTTGAGATGATTTTACTAAATATTCCTTTAGAATATATCTTTACATATATAAATCTTTATACTAGGAAATTAGATTAACCAATTTAATTCGGATTAAAAATCAAAAGTAACTCTCTATATCTGGCCGACCTCCATATATGTCTAATCAGCAAAATAAATTTTGTAATTTTTTGCCTCCAAGTGGCAATTTTGCAAAAAGACCATTCTTTAACAAATTAGCAAAATAAACCAAATATATTAGAACAAAATTTTAAATATATACCTCTGTGTTGGCTAGCCATAATGCTCAGCCCAGAAAACTAAAAATATGGAGCTTTTATTCCAAGTGGTAATTTTGCACAAAAGCCCACCTTTTTGTAATATTTGCAAATATGTCATAAAATATTCGTGAAATCCAAAAAATTCAGAATTATTATCTACTAATAAATATTATATTTTCCAAATAAAATTTCTAACTTTTATTTTCTAAGAAAAATATTTGCACAGGGTCCAACTTAAATTTCATATTTGCAAAAATACCATATTTGTTTAAATCTTTACCAAATCAACTCTAAATAAAATTTTAATGAATTTTATCTTCAATGATGACCATGGAAAGCCCAAAAGAAGCAAAAAAGAATTTTCATTATTTGTTTGAGATCCAATCGGCTTTTTACATAAAAGCCCATATCTTTCGAAGTATTTATAAAAATAGTTTCTTTATTCAGAAAAATCCCAAAATTTAGGATATACTAAATTATATATAGGATAATTTATTTAGAAATTTAAAAGTGGAGATTTGCACCCAAAAAATATTTGCACGTGTTTTGCACGTGTAAAATTGACAAATTCGTAAAATAGTCAAATTAATTTAAATAAATCTGAAAAATTAAAATATCATAAATAAATGAGGAGAAACAATCATTAACCATAAAATTTTAAGAATTTAGAATTTTCTAACTTTGCACTTGTGTTGCACGTGCAAAATTGCAATTTCAAGAAAATAGTCAAAACAGTCAACTTTTCCAATTTAATATTATTTAATAATGCAAAATAAATTGTTTGATTTTGCGAGGTGTTACATGAGAAACATCTTAAATTCAGCCTCCTCCTCCAAGGTGAATTCCGAAGTCCTCAGACTCTTCCTCTGCGGGAACGCAAACGACGATGTTGATACCCCGGGGAAAATTGCAACTCTAAATCCTGATTGGGATATCCCAAGGCCCGGGATTGTAGACGATAAAATAATTCGCCTTCCAGTCATTTATGGAATCCGGGTGGTTATGGACCACGTGATACTTATGGCAGGGAAAGATGTACCACCGATGTTGATACCCCGGGGAAGCACTTAGTCCTAGGCACATGCAGAAGTATTTGAGCTTCAAGGGCACATTCTTCGTCTTGCACATCATGAAGAATCTAGTCAGCTACTTCCACGGGTTAGGCCCAACTGCATAGGGCTCATCCCTACCCAATTCAAGACCTCCTTGATGAATGAGTGCATAGAGAGACCATTGGTGTATGCCCTAGAGGCCAGTTGTGTATTGATATTACTAGTTTATATTGTATCATGATATTTATTTCATATATGAGATATTTTATTTATTTTATTGTTTATTGTGATTAAATGAACATAATAAAGTCCTTAGAATAGTAGATTCAATACCATGAGATATCAAGTGCATGAATTGATTATAAGATTATATTGGTTGTAATCAGAACATTATTCTTAAATGTCTCTAGTCAAGTATTATTGTGAATTAAGACAAAAGTAATACATAAAGACTAGTATGTGCGTAGACTAATGAACATATATCACGAGTCATGGATATGAAATATTGTCTTCACATAGGTACATATTAGAGTAATAATGTACTGGAATGACCCACTATGAGAACGCTGCATGGATCGTTATGTGAGTGTCATAAGCGGTTCTCACAGTGGTGTACGCAGTCCTTTGACTTGAAGTCACTACAGTTCCCTACATGAGAAGTTATATGTTTTAATGTTGTCAAACGTTGCCTATAATAAGGTGATTATAAAGTAGACTACTTGATATACTACAAATTATGCGGAAGGATGTGAGTGACTTAGATAGGATTTGTCCCTCTTACATAACAGGAGTGATATCTACGGGCCCCTTAATTGAGTGAGACTGCAAAATGCATGGCCATGCTCAAATGAGTCTGTATGAGATATTGATCTCATTTGTTTTAGTAGGTCTACGCGGACATCAAGAAACCAAAGATTGAACTATACAAGGGTGACACGCTCTATGCCTTGTGGTTAATTAAGATATTTGGACAAACGGACTAGACTACATGGTAACATTGGTCATGGATAGGTTATGTCAAATCACTGGCATTCCCGTTACTTGAGTAGCAGTAATATATTGCTAGATACCGCTCACTGTTTGTAACACTAGAATATGATTTTGGTATTATTGTCAACGTAATGGAAACCTACATGGTCACACACTTAGAATGGATCGAAATTGGAATTTAAATTCATTGAATGAATTTAATTATGAATCCTAGTAAGATTTGGAATCCTGATATGGTTGGGTAATTAATTAGATTAAATGGGCCAATTAAAGTTGGAAGGCCCACACACGAACCTGACCCAGGTTAGATTGTGAGCCCAACAGCCTCACCACTCTTTTAGGGTTATTTTTCTGCACCTATATATATGATATATATATATATTTTTGAAAAAGATGCATGATAAAACCCTATCCTTCACAGAAAATGTAAGAGAGGGAGAGAGATCGTGAAGGACGTCCTCTTCCCGCAGCTAGCACCGCGGGGTGAGGGAGAGCTTGATTGATCCGTTCGTGTGGATACAGTAGAGGCACCACAACCTTTGTAGTGTTGTGATTGGCATAGCTTGGAGGCACCAGATCCATCTTTAAGGTATAATTCCTAAATACGATTTATGGTTTTTTTGCTTGGATCCATGACTAGGTTTCGATATTTTATGATTTTTCCGCTGTGTTTTTAATCTATGATTGTCATCGAAACCTAACAGTCACGTGACATCTCATTGATAACTACAAAAATCATGTAATAGCTCCACAAAGATCACACAAAGTCACGTAAGAGAATCCACAATTTTATGGTTAAAAAATGCATAAATGGATAAATGCATATAGCAAAGTGTCGTTTCGCTACAGTCGTAGAATGCTATATTTTAACATTTTAAATTAAAATAATATACAGACGGAGCTTCGCATTGCGTCGGAGAGAAAAAAAAAAATTAATTCGGTCGGACGCAACATGACCTTGCGCCGGAGAGGGAAATTTTTTTTAAAAAATGGTGGGACGGCACTTGAAGTGCCGTCTGAGGGGAAAAATCGTACTCGAAGTGCAAAAATAATTACAAAAAAATATAAAAAATTACAAAAAAATTACAAAAATTACAAAAAACTACAGCGGAGGCCTGGGACGCAACTTCATGTTGCATCCGAGAGAAGTGGGGTTTTTTTGGTTTTCTTATGACGAAATTTTTTTTTTTGGAGGGACGGCACTTCAAGTGCCGTCCGACCACTAAATTTTTTTTTGTGCAACGGCACTTCGAGCTCCGTCGTTTATATATGCATAATTCTCATATCTTTTCTCATATATAGCAGTCTCCTATAGCAGAATATGCATATTATGCATATTTAGCAGACGACTGCAGCGAGTTATTTATCAAAATATGCATAATATGCATATATAGTAGACGACTACAGATGCTCTAAGTACCGGGTCTTGCGTCATCCACACAACCCATCCTGCCCCTCTGCATGACACTCCGACTTCGAGCCACTTGCGGATTTCTCCACAAGAAAGGCTCAAGCCTCACTCCTCGGCATGGTATTCTGAGACCGAGCCACTCACAAATTTCTCGGCAAAAAGGCCCCGGCCTCACGCCTTGCCCCTCTGCAGGGCACCCCGAGTTCGAACCACTCGCAAATTTTCCACAAGAAGGCTTATGCCTCGCCCCTCAGTATGGCACTTCGACTCCGAGCTACTCGCAGTTTTCTCCTCAATTAGGCTTACGCCTCCCCCCTCGGCATGGCAATCTGAATCCGAGCCACTTGAGGATTTCTCTGCAACAAGGCCCAGGCCTTGTGTCTCGCCCTTCGGCATGACACTCTGACCTTGACCCACACGCGGATTTCTCCACAATTAGGCTCGTGCCTCGTGCCTCATGCCTCCCACCTCGCCATGGTTTTTCCAAGCCCGAGCCCGAGCCACTCACGAACCGCCTCACACCTTTCTCCCTCGCATCCTATGCCTCGGCAACCGACCCTCTAAACTTCTTGGAAAAGGGGATTCAGCACCATTGTAATAAAAGATTTTCACGCCGATATGATTTCCCCTACGAGTTACCTACTCCTCGAAGGAGACCGGATGCTCACCTCCGAGAGTGGAAGGCTTATGATGAGGGCAAAAATCGCAGCTAATCTTCACCGCATGATCCTCGCACAGATCTCGAGATTCCTAAGGCCAAGATAATAATCCCATGAGGGACTACAGGCCCGGAGACAGCTCATGTGCCGTCCACATGCCCACCACCCAGGCTCAACCTGCCAAAGAAGAGTTGACCAACTATTCATAACTGGTAATTAAATTCCCTATAATCAAGGGACCAGTTACTCCATCACATCCGTAATCCATGAGATTCGGTTAAACAGCTAGGAATCTTTCCCTAACTAACTTTCCACATGCCTATAAATACTTTTCCCCTCATCTTTTACAAGGTAATCTATCTTTTGCCACTAAACCTTATTTTTGCACTCCTGGTTGCTGACTTGATCCTCGAATGGCCCGTCACCGGGAATACTCCTGGTGTTTCAGGCTTTCTTGTAGGTGTTCAGTGGCCAAAAGCCATCACATATCACAATCTCATACTAGCCTCTCATCAGAAACCAATTTGTTGATTCTTGGTTTTGATGATTACAACACAATGCAAAGTTGTGCTACTTCTTATATAATGCAGGATGTATCAAGGTCCACACTATGTATGATACACAAGTGCAAAGTTCTCCAATGAAGCTCTCAAAGAAAATTGATCAAGCTACAAAGGCTCAAGCTCTTATTCAAGACTCAAGACTCAAGACTCAAGACAAGACCCGTGCTTCAATGTGTTATTAAATATCTTGTAAAATAAATTGTTATCTTATTTTTTTTAGTCTTAGGTTGATGTAACAGTCTGTCACACACACACACACTCACACATCTTTATAATTGAGTATTTTTCAAAAGATTAAAGGTCGAAACAGTTTGAATTAGATTAGCTGTTAAGTACCAGTCGACTGTCCTATGACACCAGTCGACTGTACCAGTACGAATCTGTCTGAACTCTTTCAAACTCTGGCCAGTCGATTCTTCATGGCAACCCAGTTGACTGTTCAAGTCGTTTCGACAAATTTCATAATTTAAAACTTGTTTTTCAAATTCAAAAGTTTTATATCCATTTTAAATCAGTTTTATTAACTGTTTTTACAACATCATAGTGATTCCTCTCTATAAATAGAGCCTAGGAATCACCATTGAAAGGTTCCTAATATTTTGATAAAAAGTTTAAGTTTTTACTTTTGAAAGAGAACTAGTATTCAAACAGGCACTCTAAATCTTCTAAGTGTTGGTTCTCTGAATCTCAGTCCAATATAACATTGATTTCGTTTTGGACTGATTTAAGAAGTGACCTATTAGCCACTATACAAAAATCACAATCACAAAATAAGGCTATAGGTTGATTGTATCTCTTTTATTATTTCCTTTCACTCTCGGGTTGTGAGAGTGGTCCTCTTGGTTGGAGAGTAAGGCTCTAGGTTGTAGAGTCAGGTTTTCACTCTTGGTTGAAGAGTGGGTTTGCTCTCTCTAGTGGTGAGAGAGATCTACAGGTTGGACAAGGTTGTTGTCTAAACGCCGTAGGGTATTCTTGTATTTTTTCAAGAATAGTGGAAAATCTCAAGTGGGTTGCTTAGGGACTGGATGTAGATCGGAAGGACCGAACAAGGATACATCGTGTGTACTCTGTGTTTGTATTTCTCTGAACTTGCATTTTCTTTACTTGCATTTAATTCTTATTCGAAAACTTGTCTGGACAGTCGACTGCGTCTCCTCTTTAAGTCGACTGGTCAAACTGGTATAATATACTCTTCGAAAACTTGTCTAGCAAGTCGACTGTTTTCCGCTATAAGTCGACTGATTAGACTTGTCTAAAATACTCATCTAATCTGATGCCTCAATCGACTTATTTATCTTTTCAAGTCGACTGGACAGAGAAAAAAAGTTCAATTTCGTTATTAATTTTTATACAACACTATTCACCCCCCCCCTCTAGTGTTTCTTGCCTTGCCTACAGGATCCAACACTTGGTATCAGAGCCTGATTGAGTGCAATGACAACTACTTCCAATGCAAACCAATACCCTGAAGGCCAATCCACACAAAGGCCACCCCTCTTCGATGGAACCAATTACAACTATTGGAAGTGTAGAATGAAGATCTACCTTCAGTCCATCAACTATGAGATATGGAACATGATGGAGACCGAGTACACCGCTCCTACCATTCCATATGCACAATGGAACGACGATATGAAGAGCCAAACAATGAACAATGCAAAGGCGATGAACACGCTATTTTGTGCCCTTACCAAGGAGGAATTCAATCGTGTGTCCAATGCAACAACCGCACATTAAATTTGGCACACACTTGAGGTAACTCATGAAGGAACTAATAAAGTAAAAGAATCTAAAATATATGTTCTTGTTCACAGGTTCGAGATGTTCTGCATGAAGGAAAATGAGAATGTGTCTGAAATGATCACAAGGTTCACGGATATTACAAATTCTCTTGCGGCGCTTGGAAAAATGTACACTCAATCTGAAATGGTGAGGAAGGTTCTTCGTGTACTAACCCTCGAATGGGAGAAGAAAACCACTGCCATAGAAGAGGCCAACGATTTAACACAACTTTCTCTTGAGAATCTTGTGGAAAATCTCATGGCGTATGAGGTACAACTTGAAGAACGCAAGAAGGATCTGGAACCTCAATAATCAAAGAAGAAGACACTAGCATTCAAAGCCATGTCGGACTCCGAGGATGAAGAAGAAGATGAGGAAGAGATAGCCATGTTCACACGAAAGTTCAAAAAGTTCGTAAGGAAAGGTAAATTTAATTCAAAATCTACGGATACTAATGAACTTCCAACTTGTTTTAAGTGTAACAAGACATGACACATGAAAAAGGATTGCCCACTAGAGAATGTGAAATCTAAAGAAAAGGCGTCCAACTTCAAGAAGGACAAGTACATAAAGAACAAGTTCATGAAGAACAAAAAGGCGTATCAAGCAACTTGGGATGATAGCGAATCTTCATCGGAAGAAGAAAATGAAGAGACAAACGAGGTTTCTAACGTTTGCTTTATGGCTTCTCAAAATCAAGTAAATGACGATTATGATTCGAGTGATTTACTAGATGCTTTCAACGAGATTTTTCAAGAGCTTAAGAAAGAAAAAATTAGAGTTAAGAACTTGGAGAAAGTAAATCAAACACTTTCCCAAGAGAATCTTGACTTAGATAAAGAAGTGAAATCTTTAAATTCTCGACTTTCTAGTTTAGATATAGTTCTTGTGTCTCTAAAGAAAAATTATGAAAAGATATCCAAGAATATATCTAAATTTAATAAAAAAAAGGAGAATTTAAATGATGTTCTCCAAAATCAAGTACAAACTAATAAAAGATTTGGACTTGGTTTTCAAAAGTCTCTTTAAAAACCTCATGCTTCTAAGAACACTAGTATAAATAAACCTGTATCTATTTCTAGTGTTAAAAATAAACTTAGTCGCCTGTCCAGAGGTTCTGAGTCTCATTCAAAGAGACGAAAATCTCAGATAAGTCGACCTATTCTACCTCCCAGTTGACTGGATTTCAGTAATAGTCGACTGAAAGGTTCGGTAAAGTCGACTAGACTGATAAAAAATATATGGGTTCCAATCAACCTGAGTCTGAAAGATAGAATTACTTACATAAATTCATATATTCTTACTGTATGTAACTCTGTGAATTATATTTCTGCATTTGGGGGGAAATCAAACTCTCTTTGGGTTTGGTTTTCCAAGAAATAATCTTTTTTGGACCCAATGAAAAGGGTACCATATTCACATTGAAAATTTTATAGGCACCTAAAAGAGATCGTTGGATACTTGACAACGGATGCTCAAAGCACATGACTGGTCATGCAAATCTCCTATCTTCCATACAAGAAATTGATGGAGGAACAGTCACATTCGGTGACAACAATAAAGGGAAGGTCATTGGAATAGGCATGGTCGGTAAGCACACTAACCCTTCAATAGAAGATGTTTTTCTAGTTAGTGGACTTAAGCATAATTCGTTGAGTATTAGCCAATTGTGTGATAAGGGATATAAAATAGTTTTTGAAAAGATGCATGCTTAATTTATGACTCTACCATGCAAAATATAATTTTTTAAGAATTTAGGAAGAATAACATTTATGAATTATGTTTAAAGTCATATAATTTTTCGAATGATTTTTGCTTAGTAGCTTCTAATAATGATTCTTAGCTATGGCATAAGCGATTTGGCCATGTGATTATAAAAACTCTTGCTAAATTGTCTAAGAACAACCTAGTTAAAGGGCTGCCAAGACTATTCTATAAAAAGGATAAGTTATGTGATGCATATCAACTAGGTAAACAAATTAAATCTATTTTTAAAACAAAAGAAGTAATTTCTACTAGTAGGCCTCTCGAATTAATCTACATGGATTTATTTGGCCCTACTAGAGTTGCTTCTTTAAATAAAAGTAGGTATGTATTTGTTTTAGTAGATGATTTTTCACAATTCACTTGGACTTTCTTTTTAAAATATAAGAATGATGCTTTTGATGATTTTGCAAATTTTTGTAAACGTATTCAAAATCAAAAATCTCTAACCATAATCACTATTAGAAGTGATCATGGTGGAGAATTTGAGAATGAAACGTTTGCAGAATATTGCAACAATAATGGTATAACTCATTCATTTGCATTTCCTAGAGCTTCACCACAAAATGGAGTGGTCGAAAGAAAGAATAGGACTTTGCAAGAGTGTGCACGTACCATACTTGTTGAAAGCAATTTACCTAAGTACTTTTGTGCTGAAGCCATTGCTACAGCTTGTTATGTTTTAATTAGAATATTGATTAGGTCTAAGCTTAAGAAAACATGTTATGAGTTATTTTTTGATAGAATTCCTAAAGTATCTTACTTCAAAATATTTGGATGTAAGTGTTTCATTTTAAACACTAAAGATAATTTAGATAAGTTTGATCCTAGATATAATGAGGGTATCTTTATAGGATACTGAAATAGGAGTAAGGCATATAGGATCTTCAACAAGTCAACATTGACTATTGAAGAATTCATGCATGTTGCATTTGATGAATCTCTGCCTTCATCAACTTTAATTGAAGATGATGAAACTGATTCATCACCTTTAAATAAGGTTATTACATCTTTAGAGCAAACTACCTTTGTGGATAGGTCGACTGATAAGGAAGTCAAGTCGACTGATGTGAATCAGTCGGCTGATGGACTATTCATGTCGACTGATCCTATTGTGATGTCTCCAACTTTACCAAAATCTTTTGTTAAACTTAGAGATCATCATCATGACTTAATAATTGGTGACATTTCACGTGGTATTTAGACAAGATCTCATATTAACATGATTTCTCACACGGCTTTCTTGTCGGATTTTGAACCGAAGAATATAGAAGAAGCTTGTGAGAATGAGTTTTGGATGAATGCCTGTAACCCTTAATTTTCATTTTTTGTATTTTTGATGTATTTTTTTCTTCTTCTTGAGTATTTGTACTCTCTTGTATTTTTCTTGGACTGTATATTGGAGTTGTTTCAATATATATTCATTTTTTGTTTCATTGTGAGCTCTTCGTGTTGATTTGTTCGTCTTTTGCTTCATTCTTCATCAATTGTTGTTCTTTTCTCTTTATTGGATTCTTGTTCTATTTATTTTGCTCTTGGGTGTTCATGGTGTTTTGGTTGGTTATCCTATCTTTAATCCTATTGCTTTGATCCCTAATTGATTTCCAAAGCCAAATTAACCACAATCCTATTTTGAGTCCTATACAAATTTATCCTAATCAAATCCTAGTTAAACCAACCTATTTCTACTCCTAAACTACCCACAACCCAAATATCCACATACCCAAACCCTAAACTAAAATCCTATATATATATACTACTCTCTCTCTCTCTCTCCATAAACCCTAACCCCAACTCTCTCATCTAGGCCTCCCTTTCTCTCTTTCCTGTGCACGCCGACACACCCCAGCCCGACCTGCATCACCCCGATGCCCTCCATCCCGAACAGCCCAGTCCCCGACCCTCCTTTGCCGATGCCCTAGCGGATCGCCCAACACCCGAGCAATCCACCATCTCATCTCTCTCTCCCTGTCCTTCGCCATCCGACGTGCAGCAGTAACGCAGGAGCAGTGACTGCTACCAAGCCAGCTGCCGCCACTCCCGACGTTCCGACGCTCTCTTGTTCTTTCTCTCGCTTTGTGGGATTCACGTGTGTGAGTTGCACGTGTGAATTGTCGTTTGGTTCGTGATTCTTGTTCGTGGGTTTGTTCGTTGTCGAGATCTATTTCCGTTATTCTTGGTATTCTTTGTTTTCATCTTCGGTTAAGACAAGTAACTTGTACTCAAATTTCTTTGTATGATACAAGTCAAAAATACTGCTCATAGTGTAGTTGGGTTCTAGAGACAACTCGTGTGTGTGTTATTTTTGATGGGTTTTGTCTCTATAGTGCTATTTGACCATAGTTGCCTCACGACACAAAAATTGACATGAAAACAACTAGGTATGATCGTTCTTGATCTATTCATATATATGAGATAATTAGGTGGAATTATGTGTTTGATGAGATCCATGTGATATGATGGTTGTGAATATGTTATATACTCTATTTCATGATGTTTGGACACTTAGTAGACTTTATACCATGTTTGATTGTGATTGAAACGAGTTTCGTGTGGTATATGTTTATTTTGTTTTCAAGGAAAATCTGTATTTTGTCAGTGATCAGTGTTGATTTGTATTTTAGACCCTATTAAGGTCAGAATTCTTAATTTTTTGTATTAGACATAAATTGTAGAGAAATCCGTATTCTTTTTGGGAAGCGGGGCGTGACAATGCCATTCAAGATGAGTTAAACCAATTTATTACGAATGATGTATGAGATTTAGTTCTACGACCTCCTGATCATACTATAATTGGTACCAAATGAGTATTCAAGAATAAGTTAGATGAATCAGGACAAGTCGTTAGGAACAAAGCTAGACTAGTTGCTCAAGGGTATAATCAAGAAGAAGGCATAGATTTTGATGAAACATATGCTCCTGTTGCTAGACTAGAATCAATTCGTATTTTATTATGTTTTGCTTGTTTAATGAATTTTACACTTTCCAAACGGATGTTAAAAGTGCTTTCCTTAATGGATTTATAAAGAAAGATGTTTATGTTAAGCAACCACCTGGTTTCGAACATGAACAATTCCCAAACCATATTTTTAAATTGAAAAAGGCTTTATATGGTCTTAAACAAGCACATCGTTCTTGGTATGATCGATTGAAGACTTTTCTTTTAGAAACAGGTTTTAAAATAGGTAAAGTAGATACTACTTTGTTTATTAGGAGAACTGATACCGATATTTTGATCATACAAATATATGTAGATGACATAATTTTTGGTTCTACTAATAGTAATCTATGTCAAGAGTTTGCTAATACCATGAAAAATGAGTTCGAGATGAGTAACATGGGTGAACTCAATTATTTCCTTGGACTACAAATTAAACAGTCACCAAATGACATATTTATTAATCAAGGAAAATATGTTAAGGAATTACTCAAACGATTTGGCATGGATAGCACAAGTAGTAAGACCAAACCTATGGCTACTACCACTACCCTTGACAAAGATAAATTAGGTAAGAGTGTCGATCAAAAATTCTATCGAGGTATGATTGGCTCACTCTTATATATAACTGCTAGTAGACCAGACATTATATTTAGTGTATGTTTGTGTGCTAGATACCAGTCAAGTACTAAAGACTCTCAGTTAAAAGCTGTGAAACATATTTTAAGATACATTAAAGGCACGTCTGAGTATGGTTTATTTTATCCACACACTGATAATTTTCAACTTGTGTCATATAGTGATGCAGATTTTGCCGGTAGTAAAACTGACTGAAAAAGTACTAGTGGAACGTGTCACTTTTTTTGGGACACTCCTTAGTATCTTGGTGCAATAAGAAGCAAAATTCGGTATCCCTATCTACTACAAAAGTTGAATATATCGCTGCAAGTTTGGCTTGTGCCCAAATTTTGTGGATGAAACAAGCCCTATTAGACGATGATATTTCATTTTCAAAACCTGCTATAATGTGTGATAATACCAGTGCCATTAACTTATCTAAAAATCTGGTTCAACATTCACGTATGAAATACATTGATATTAGACATCATTTTCTACGTGATCATGTTTTAAAGGGAGATATTTCTTTAGACTTTATTTCTAGTGATAAACAAGTAGCAGATATCTTTACTAAACCACTTAAGGAAGACACTTTTATCACTTTTAGAAGAGAACTAGGAATTTTTAGTTTTCATGATGTTTTTTGAAATTTTAACTCTGGTAAGTCGACTTAAAACTTCTTTTCGATCGTCTGACCCAGTATTTTTACCTATCTATATATGAAATTCACGCTCTGGAAAGTCTACTATGAATAGTACTGAGTCGGCTGCCAGTTGTATTATTACTATTTTCGTTTATCTATTTTGCTCTTGATTAAGTCGACTGATCCTACACTCCAGTCGACTGTTGCGAATCAGCTCTTCTTTCATATTCGAAATTAGCACTTCTTTTGAGGCAAATCTTTTACCTTATGTTACCCTTTGACCGTTCTGCACCTTTGATTTCCTCCAGCCTCAATCTCAGCCATTGATTCTTAGTGAAAACCCTAATTTTTTCCCCCTCTTTTTCACTCTCTTTCACTGTCTCTTTCCAAACCGAGCTCGAAGTCGGCTGCTCTCAAACCCATTGGCGATTCCAGTTTTTGAAGCCCAAATCGAAGCTTTCTTTCCAATTTCAAGTGGTTTTCCAAGGTCTCTTCAAGCTATTGTGCTTCTCTTTACCTCTCATTGTTGGTATAATCCCTTGATTCCTTTCTTTGTTTATTTTCTAGAGTTTCCCTTATGCCTCCTAAAAGATCCTGTAGTTCTAATATTGAGGAGGGACAATCCACAAACGATTATCTCCAGTATTCAAGAAGTCCAAGTCTTATTGATAAATGGTACATCATTTGTTCTATTGTCATTTTTCCGGGAAGATTCGTTAATTTTCCAGATCTTGATAGGTTTCCTTTAGTCCCATTGTTTGAACAATGTGGATTATTTGATTTGTTGTCCTTGGTGAACCAACTCTCTTACTACCCTCAACTTATATATTTGTTTTACACAAATATAAAGGTTGTCACATCGGAGGATGGTAGCGAGATATTTATACTATCTTCAGTAAAAAATATCCACATGAAAATCACTCCTGTTAGATTAGGACTTATTTTGGGTCTGTCCGATGAAGGGATTGATATAGGGGATGTTGAGATGGATGATGACACCATATTGTCAAGAATTTATTTGCCAAATCGAGGTCCTCCTATGACCAATTGATCAATTACTCCTATTGTTAAGCTAGTTGCACGCATACTGTCATATAACATTATTCCCAAAACAGGAAGTTATGACCAGTATTCCCATGAGTTGCAACAAGCCGTTTATGCAATTTTTGGCAATATAAAAATAAATTGGGGTCAAGTCATCTTTAATCGTCTTCATAAAACTCATTCTTCATTTCTGCCTTTGGTGCTTTACTCACTCACATCTTCTCTGCTTATGAAGTTGATCTCGATTCTGAGACGAGTGTTGTAAAACACTATGAGTCCTTTGATCGTGCAAGTCTAGCACGTATGAAGCTTCTCACCTCTCCACCTAGGTCACCTCGTAGGAATACACCTCCTATCCCCTTAGCTTCTACCGCTCATCGGTCTTCTTGTAATACCCCAGATCTTGAGCGAACAGTCGACTGGTGGTTTGAGCAGTCGACTGGTCTGCGCGGGATTTGAGAATTTGAAAAGGATTTGAGAAATATAGTCCCACATGGGAAGTATACAAAAACTAATTTGAGTATAAATACTATTTGCCTATGATCAAGAGTCACCTAATTGGTTAACCACCTTTTCAGAGGCAGCCTGTGGTGGGCAGTTGTACTACATAGTATCTAATTTGTATTTCTAAAAATATTAAAATTGTCTGAGTATTGGGGCGGGGTGTTACAAATGGTATCAGAGCCGACTTTCGACACCGAGTGTAGAAGAGGGCCTATGATCTAGTTCACGGCAGGGAGATGATTCTCTGGATAGGCAGGGTGCATTTGTATGTACCGGGTGTTTCTACACATTTCGTGGGATCAAGGACTATTCTACAACGGCTAGAAAGGCGGATCCTACACTAGATGTGTGTCCCGTACTCAGCGAGGACGCTGATTTCTAAAGGTGGGGTGTATGTAATACCCCAGATCTTGAGCGAACAGTCGACTGGTGGTGTGAGCAGTCGACTGGTCTGCACGGGATTTGAGAATTTGAAAAGGATTTGAGAAATATAGTCCCACATGGGAAGTATACAAAAACTAATTTGAGTATAAATACTATTTGCCTATGATCAAGAGTCACCAATCCGGTTAACCACCTTTTGAGAGGCAGCCTGTGGTGGACAGTTGTACTACATAGTATCTAATTTGTATTTCTAAAAATATTAAAATTGTGTGAATATTGGGGCGGGGCGTTACACTTCTGCTTCTAGTTCGTCTCATCCTAGAACTGATTATGATGATCATAGGAGTCTTTACATTTCTGTCAATTATATCATGGATCGTCAAGACACTCTTGAGGCCAGTCTTTCCCATCTTACTCACTTGTTCACTTCTCAGTCCACCTCCACCTCCTCCCTCTCAGGGTGCCCAAGACGAAGATGACGAAGACTGATTAGCTTTTTTTCTTTGTATTTTTTTTTACTTCTTATGTATTTTATAGTTTATGTCATAATTTGAAAATGTATTTCAAATTTCGATGTATAAATTTGCTTTGGTTTTGATATATGTTTGTTCTCTTACAATATTTTTTTTTCTATCTACTATTTATTTTCCTCCAATTTTTTGTTGATGTCAAAGGGGGAGAAAAAGCTATGTATGTGTAATTTTTATGCATATCTTTGTGCATGTTTTCGTGCATGTTTTTTTAACATATGCATTTTGTACATTCGTTAGGGGAGCATTGAGCATGTGTAATATTTCTATTAATGTAAGCTATTGTGTTGTCATCATCAAAAAGGGAGAGAGTGTTGATTCTTGGTTTTGATGACTACAACACAATGCAAAGTTGTGCTACTTCTTACATAATGCAGGATGTATCAAGGTCCATACTATGTATGATACACAAGTGCAAAGTGCTATAAAGAAGCTCTCAAAGAAAATTGATCAAGCTACAATGGCTCAAGCTCTTATTCAAGACTCATGACTCAAGACTCAAGACAAAACCCGTGCTTCAATGTGTTATTAAATGTCTTGTAAAATAAATTGTAATCTTACTTTTTTTTGAGTCTTAGATTGATGTAACAGCCTTGTCACACACACACACTCACACATCTTTATAATTGAGTGTTTTTCAAAAGATTAAAGGTCGAAACAGTTTGAATTAGATCAGCTGTTAAGTACCAGTCGACTGTCCTATGACACCAGTTGACTGTACCAGTACGAAACTATCTGAACTCTTTCAAACTCTAGCCAGTCGACTCTTCATGGCAACCCAGTTGACTAATCAAGTCGTTTCGACAGATTTCAGAATTTAAGATTTGTTTTTCGAATTCAAAAGTTTTATATCCATTTTAAATCAGTTTTATTAACTGTTTTTACAACGTCCTAGTGATTCCTCTCTATAAATAGAGCCTAGGAATCACCATTGAAAGGTTCCAAGTATTTTGATAAAATTTTTAAGTTTTTGCTTTTGAAAGAGAACTAGTATTCAAACAAGCACTCTAAATCTTCTAAGTCTTGGTTCTCAGAATCTCAGTCCAATATAACATTGATTTCGTTTTGGACTGATTTAAGAAGTGACCTATTAGCCACTATACAAAAATCACAATCACAAAACAAGGCTATAAGTTGATTGTATCTTTTTTATTGTTTTCTTTCACTCTTAGGTTGTGAGAGTGGTCCTCTCGGTTGGAGAGTAGGGCTCTAGGTTGTAGAGTCAGGTTTTCACTCTTGGTTGAAGAGTGGGTTTGCTCTCTTTAGTGGTGAGAGAGGACTACGGGTTAGACGAGGTTATTGTCTAAACGCCGTAGGGTATTCTTGTATTTTTTCAAGAATAGTGGAAAATCTCAAGTGGGTTGCTTGTGGACTGGATGTAGGTCGGGAGGACCGAATCAGGATACATCGTGTGTACTCTGTGGTTGTATTTCTCTGAACATGCATTTTCTTTACTGGCATTTAATTCTTATTCGAAAACTTATCTGGACAGTCGACTGCGTCTCCTCTTTAAATCGACTGATCAGACTGGTATAACATACTCTTCGAAAACTTGTCTGGCAAGTCGACTGATCAGACTTGTCTAAAATACTCTTCTAATCTGACGCCTCAGTCGACTTATTTATCTTTTCAAGTCGACTGGACAGAAGAAAAAATTCAATTTCGTTATTAATTTTTATACAACACTATTCACCTCCCTCTAGTGTTTATTGCCTTGCCTACGAGATCCAACACAATTTACAGCTGAGATCTGCATTTTTCATCTAACAAATTTTTTTTTATGATCTATTGCTATCACACCATAAAACAACATCGTGAGAGTGGTATGCTATCATGTTTTTTCTAAGAGCCTTACCTACCATTCTCCGTTGAAGACTTGGAGTTCTAAAACTAATTTAAAAAACATTGCTTTGTCAATAAGCATGCATATAGACTAATTAAACATTCTTAATCAAGACACATAAAGCGATATGTCGTTAAAATAGAAGAATATTCCAGGGACTAATATGTAAAATAGTCATTATATAGCTATGAGTAAAACTCCCAAGCCAACATATTATAAGTAAGCTTCATTTTATCCAACAAGAAATGACTTCGTCAGGTCCGTTTTGAAATTCCTCCTTTACAGAAACCCACTCCCAAATTTCTTTCAATTCTCAATCACCCCCATTTCTAGGGTTTCCGATTCGAAATCGAAGAAGAAGAAGAAGATGAAGAGAGTTTTTGGAGCGAAGAAGAACAAGGAGCCGCCGGCTACGATCCAGGACGCCACCGATCGGGTAAATTTTCGAATTAGAGTTTCGATTTCGTATTACTTTCTTGAGAAATTAGGGTTTCTGGAAAAAAAATGAAAATTTGGAGATGTGAATCTGTACTCGGGATTGGGGGAATGAAAGAATTGAGGTCGTGCTTTGAGATTCACGCTAGTTTGATCATGGATTGGAGTGGGAGAGGGTTCGGAAAGTGTAGGACTTGGTGATTTGAGGGTTAGGGTTGTAGAGGTAGTTTGGGAATTGATTAGGTGGAAAAGGAATGTATCTTGATTTGGATTGCGAAAGGGAAATTATGGAATAGTTGTTGGGTGAGGGGAATGAAAAATGGGTGTGCCCTAGGGAGATAAAATGCATGTTGAGTGTATCGTAAAGTGTGAAGCTTTGGAGGAATAGAAGATGAGGTGTACGATGTTTTTATGCTTTGGAATGTGGTCACTGTTTTTGGTATGTCTTTGATGATGATAAAGACTTATCTTACATGTTTGTATCATTCCAAAGCATGAAAACATCAATATGTAACTAACTCCGAAATGTAGTTAAATGCTTAGGGCCTGCTTGGAGACAAGGTTAGGATGACCTTTGTTATTTTTTTAGTGGGGGTACGTGTATGTTGACTTTGGTCGTCAGTTCGTTATCTTTTAAAAGTAAATCTCTTTAGTTTTCTTTTAGCTAAGTTTTTGGCAGCCCATAGTTAAACTAAATTAGGTCTAACTGGATTCTAGATAAGTCCGCTTATCTCAGTTGGGGTGGGGTAACTGTAGTTATCTCAACTCCATAGAGAGCTATGCAGTTAAAATCGATTTTCAGAACTAATCGGTCTAGAAGCGATTAATGATTAATCGGTTAATTGAAAAATAATCATCTATATAATAAATTACAAAGAAAGCTATCAAGTGGCTCACAATCATTCCCCCCCTAAAATCAAAGGCCTAGATCAAACATCACAAAACATATTTTCCCTCCAAAATTTCAAACCCCAAAACCAAAATTTTCCCCCCAAAACTAAAAAACTTATTACTTTATTACTATCTCTCTCTTCTCTCTTCACTTTTTCATAGTTCTCTCTTTCTCTCTCTCCCTATCTCTCACTCCCATTCTTTCTGTATTTACTTAGAAATTTGGATTTTCAGAATTTTAATGTTTTTTTTGCACATGTTATATTGAAAATAGTAAATATCTCTTCAACTCCACACTTAAAGTTCTAAGAAGTTAGATTTTATATCCCCATTTATAATTATTTTTCAACATATACTAATGGAAATATGAACTTTTATTTACAAGTAATTATTGTCATACTATTCAAACTTGAGCTACATAATTGTTGTTTTACTGTTTACAGACTTTTCGTGTTTTGTATCGTTCCGAAGACGTGCCGTAGGCACGTGCCCACGGGCAAATCTAGTATATATATATGATCTATCATCTCTGAAGTATATGATCAGGAGGACCTTAAATTTTAAAGGACAAGTTAACACGTGAAATATCAAGTATAATATCACTAATTTAGTAAGCATACATTGAAACTTAGAGATAACACATTCAAAGTATAAATAAATAATAACAATCCACACCCATCTTTATATTCATAATTCACGTTTAATGTCACATCGCACCCATCTACATATTCATAATTCATGTTTAATCTTACATACTAAAAAGAACTAAATATAAATAAATATTTATAGTTTTTCACTTATTGTCATGTTTTAAAACAAAACACAGAAGACCAAAACAAAGTGAAATAAACCTAGAACCGATTTAATCGTTTAATCGGATTAACCGATTATCGGCCGATTACCGATTTAATTGGCAATTATTCCCGATAAAATCACTACCGATTGTAAATCGCTAGAAAATTAATCCCTTTAGGTTCAATTTGTGATGGATCAGCGATTTTAACTGCTTAGAGAGAGATTCCTAAATAGACCAAAGACATGGTAACTGAAATTATGTAAGGTAACTCCATATAACTCCAGTTATGTTAAGTGGGCTCCATCACCAAACTCTTATTGTTGGCAGTTTGAGTGAAAAGACTCTTCAAAAGATTGTATTTTATTTTGTCTCTCTTTAAATGGTTTGTCTACTTGTATAAATTCACAGGTTAGTCACAAAAACTAGTCAAGCTAGTTTGTTTCGGAGGATATGAGTATTTTCTTTGTTTGCCCTATAACATGTCTTTTATTAAGTAAGCCTTTTCCCATTGCAATGAGATTGGCTTTGCCAAAAAGTACTTTGTTGTTTCATGATTACAATTGTTCCGATGTGGTAATTATTTGATAATATATCTGAGTAAGAGAGCGTTTTCCTTTAGCTGGCATTTCATCTGTCATCACCTTTCTCACATACACATGCCTCTTAGTAGTCATTCTTAGATATGCATGGTATGGAAACTTGATTTGTATTAGGCATTGAACTATCATTATATAACACATTAGAATTACTGATGGCAAAAAAACCTCCAATCTGGTACTGTTCGCGCATCTCCGTACATTGATATTTCAATGTGTTTGAGATTTGTGCTACGTTGATTATGGAATAGAGGGGCAAAGGGTTCGGAAAGCTTAGAACTTTGCGATTTAAGGGTTAGCGTTCTAGGACTAATTTGGGAATTGATTTGGTGGAAAAAGAACGTAACTTGATTTGGATTGTGGATGGGAATTATGTTGTTGTTGTTGGGTGAGGGGAGCGAAAAGATGTGCCTAGGGAGATAAAATGCATGTTAAGTATATTATAAGGTGTATATATTGAGAGGGATAGGGAGATAAGGTGTATAATGTTTTTATGCTTTGAAATTTGGTCATAATGCTATGGTGCGTCTTTGATGATGATGACTTGCAAGATTGGACTGCCCAAGTGAGGACATGTTTAATATATCATTCCAAAGCATGAGGACATCAATTTGCAACTAATACTGAATGTAGTTAAAAGATTAGGGACTGTTTGGGAACAGGGTTAGGATAACCTGAGTTATCTTTTAAGTTGAGTTATATGCATGCTAACTTTGGTTTCCTTACCTCTTCCACCATCCTAAAAAAAGTAACTTTAGTTATGTACTGGCTAAGTGTTTGGCAGCCTACAGTTAAGCTAATCAGGTCTAGTTAGATTCTAGATAAATCTAGTTATCTCATCTTTTGGCCTGAGATGACTGTTTTTTCAACTCAAAGAGTCGTATATAGCCCAAAGTTCTGATAACTGAAACTTAGTGACGCAACTCCCAAAATTCTTCACACTTTGTAGGAAGAAGAGAGTTTTTGGTGTGAAGAGAACAAGGAGCTCGACGCCATCGGTCGGGTATTTTACAAATTAGGGTTTTGATTTCGTATTACTTTTTTGAGAGATTAGGGTTTCTGAGAAAGGGAAAAAAGAAATTTTGAGAAGTGAATCGCAGATCGGGATTGGGGGGTATAATTGGGTTTGTGCTAGTCTTATTATGGATTGGAGTTGGAGAAGGTTTCCGAAAGTCTGTAACTTTGTGAAATCTTATCTCATTGTTGGGATCGAAGTTATTTGAAATATGGGGAATGAAGGGCTTAAGGTCTTAATTAGGGCTATTAGGAAATTAATTAGATGAAAATAGAATATGTCTTTTCTTTAGATTGCAAAATGCATGTGATTAGTATCGTTCACTGAAAGATTTCATCTTGATTTAGAGGGTTTTAGCATGTGATATTTGGAATTTTTTCTTTCCCCTTTACTTTTGCCTTTTCATTGAGGATGATGAATGACAAGACTGAACTTCCAAAGTAAGAGTATGCCACGAAAACATCGAATTTGCAACGAATATTGAATGTTGTTAGATGCTTATTGGTGACAGATTGTGTGAAACAGTTCTACAAAAGATTGTAATTTGTTTTCTCTCTCTTTGAATGGTAGATATACGTGTATAGGTTCTCAGGATATTAGTTGCAGAAATCAATCAAGCTAGTTTGTTGTGGAGGCCAATAACATTTCTCTTGTTAAGTAAGACTTTTTCCCATCAGAATAGGATTGGCGTTGCAGAAAAGTACGAAGTCAGTAGCTCCATAGTTAATTCTCAGAAATTGTTAGTTATTGCTTACCAAGCCCGTATTCTCCTTTAGTTATTAAGAATTTAATCATTTTATCTGATTAAGAGAGCGTTTTCCTTTAACTGGTAAATCATTTATGATCATCTTTCTCTTATGCACTTACCCCTTAGTAGTTATGCCTACATCATTATATACATGGTTTGGAAAGTTGATTTGTATCAGGTTTTGATCTATCATTGCCAGTAATATCGGTATCATCAGAATTATTAGTAGGCAAAACATCCAATGTGATACAGTTTGTGCATCTCACAATAGCTGATATTTCTATGTGCTTTATATATTTTAATCAGAACCATGCATCTTTGGTATGTATTTAGGGTGTCTTAAAGGCAGAATCCTTCCAGTGAAAACTATGGGTGATCTTTAACATTAATGCATACTTGAGGAACAATTGAAAATGGGGAGTAAGGAGGGAGAAGAGAAGAAACTGTACTTAGAGAGGTGAGAGAAGAAGAGAAAAGGGAGAGGAATCTAGTAATTATCAAAATTTCATCCTCAAAGATCTTGTTTATTCCTTTATGTTCGGAGATAATTTTTATCTATACCTTCTTTTACTTTTTCCCTTTTTAATTTCCTTTTTCTTTTACTATATTTGTACTAAAGGAATTTGACCTGGAGGCTACTAAAGTGCCTCGACAATGCAATGATGCGCGCAAAATTATGTCGAGTTCGGAAAAGAGAGCCTGAGCGTAGTGTTTGTTCTGAGCCTAGAGAGTACCTAAGAAAGGACTACGAGCATAGATTGTAAATTGCATTTGACGAATGGAAAAGAGCGATGCTATCCTATTAGACTATTTGGGAAGAGCAACTATTGAACGGTGTATGGAAATATAGTATGTGCAATCTGTTGGCTCCATATAAAATTTCCCTTCTAACAGAACTAGGTAGTCGAGTGCTAGAGGTAGTGTGTTTTGGTTCGTGGTACGGGTACGGAATGCGGTTAATTACCTTGAGTGGTATGTGGTGCGGAGGAGGTAGGATGAGGTGGGACCCTTATTTGAGTGTGTGTTTGTGAGCATATATATTGACCGAGAGAAATTAATATATAACAAATTTTAGTTATCTGCGTTGCTACATATAAGAGTGATACACTAATTAAACTCCATGACTAATTGAGGAGAGTTTGAAGTGAGTTCATGGTTTAATGAATAAAGATGTTCATTTTGAAGATATTGAGAAAAGCATATGTGGATAGCTAGTTTAAGAGATCCGGATCACAAACCCACCAGAAATCGGATTGGTAGATCCGGATCGTGGTTCGGAGGGGGTTGGGAGAACCTGGTAACACTGAGGTAGTCATGTGTTTCACCCACCCTCACCCCCATCCCACTGGACCACCCCTTGTCTGGTCTTGTCTTCTTTGCCTCAGAACTACTTATTGCTCCTCCAATATAAGGAGTTCATATGTTCTGTTGGGTTATTTATGTGGCACTTACTGTTTGAATGTTGTTATGTTTTCAATAGTTTACATTTGTTCCCCACATATTGATGGAAAAGGCCAAATAACATAGGAATGGATTTAGTAAGGCTACATTCTTTTGCTGATTCTTATGTCAGCCATATGTGCATATCAGTTTTGCAATGTGAAGACATTTTTGGTTCCATGCAGTTCAGTCTATTGTAAACTTTCTATCCGGCGCTGTGTTTTATCTACTTTTACCAAGTCTTGTTGGAAAATATGCCGAAGAAGATCGAGTTGTTGCGTAAATCTAGCTAATTCTGCGATTTTGTCCTAACAAGTGAAGTCTAACAATCCCTTATCATTGCACCATTTTTCCCATTGAAGCTTGAGCATTAGGAGAGCATCATTTTATCAGTTCACTTTTGTTTTTCGATTAAATCGCAGCATGTGGCATAGATCTGAAATTTAGAATTATAGATGCTGCGCCATATGGTAACTATTTACATACATGTGACAGTAATATTGATTCTGTATCTTCTTAGTGCGTGTAGTGGTGTAATTGTAATCCAGATAGACGAGTTTCTTTTCAACTTATTAAACTAACTACTCATGAAATACTTGACAAACATACCAAGTTATTATTCCTGGGCATAAATATGTTGGTGTGCTTCATGGTAATCATCATAATTGTGATAGATAATCAGAATTTTTCAGGTATTATATTGTAGAAACTAGAAAGATAGTTTTCATTCGATTATTGCATTCTCTGTCGCTAATAATCAAACTGATTTCAGATAAACAAAAGAGGTGATACAGTGGATGAGAAGATAAGAAAGCTTGATGCTGAGCTGGCTAGATACAAGGAACAAATTAAGAAGACACGGCCAGGTCCTGCTCAGGAAGCTGTTAAAGCTCGAGCTATGCGGGTGCTCAAGCAGAAAAGGATGTAGGTCATTTTTACTCGTATTTTTGTTATTTAGGAGCTCCTTTTTCTTGGACCACCTTGAGATTTTCCATTTAATTTGGAATTTCTGAGTTTACATTTGATATTTTCGTTATCTGTCCATCAAATTGGTTAACTACCTAGGGTTTGTAATTGTTAGTCATTGTTTGCATGGAGAAGAAAACATGAATTAATTCTAATGAAGTTGAAGTTATCCTTTTCTATTTGTTACATGATCTTGGTTGTCATGATCCTACAGAAATTTCTGCGTTTTAAGTTTTTCACCAAGTTATTTCATATTGACACTCAAACTCAATGGGATTGATGTAGGAACTCTTTAAATTGAGTCGCTAGCTGCTAGGTTGGTAGATCTACCTATATGTTGGTGGCTGTATTAGTTGTCATCCTTTGGCTGCTGTTCACTAGTTATATCATCTGTTTTCATCCATCTTCATTGCCCTTGTGGCATACCCAAACCATCTTGAACATTTCACTTACAACCATATCTGATCTTTTATATACTTCTCTAACTTCTCAGAACTGCTCTCTTTTACTATTAATTGCATAGCATATTTCAGTTCATACATTACAACATTTTCATCTTTGTTCTCTGAATTTCCCATATTATCCATAAAAGCATCGTAGTCACATTATAAAAAATTAAAACTTCTTTTATAAGTTGTATATCAAGTTAATGTTCACACTTCATATCTGTATATTAGTCAGAAATCAACTAAAGCTAATGGTTTGTGAGCTCACAATGGATATCAAACTCAAAATTTATAACTCACAATATTGCTTCTTACATAAATGTATTCACAAAATTGACGATACTGAGGTTTCAACTCTGACCTAGTGTTGTAGGGACATGTCAGAAACTCTGAATCCCTTATCCCAAAAGCATAAGCTAATGGGTTATGCACCATAGTGTAGAACAAGCATTTTCAACACTCAACAGTGTTACTATCTTTTGACCATGTTTTCTTTGAAAATAAGAGAGTATACATGCAGATTGTTTCCTTTTGAAGTTTCTCTAAATAGTTTGTTGAACTCTTGTTTCAGTAGTTATCTTCGATGATCTAATTAATTTTCTGCGTTGACTTGCAACAAGCTATTTATGATTGATAAGTGGTTGAATTTTGATGATTTACTCTTTGATTTAGGTGATGGATTGTTTTTAAGCCTTACAGTACGGCATATTTGAAATTTGAGAGAAGTTTCATCTGTGTATACCCTGCACGTTCACTGAATATATACCTCCTAAAAAAAGTTAAAAGGAAAAGGAAAAAGAAATAAATGTTACAGTTGCTTATTTTTCTCAGGTATGAAGGACAGCGAGATATGCTTTTTAATCAGACATTTAACCTGGACCAAGTCTCATTTGCTGCTGAGGGCATTAAAGATGCTCAGCAAACGGTATGTCTGAGTCTGCTGCTCATAAATTTTTTGATAGCTTAAGTTACACAATTGATTATTCATTCGTGTTTGGTTTTGGTCTTTAGATGACTGCATTGAAGTCTGCAAACAAGGAGCTGAAAGGAATGATGAAGACTGTGAAGATTGACGAGATAGACGTATGCTTGCTAGCTTTTCTTCTTGCCTCCTACATGCAGAATACTGCTTTATATTCCTTACTTTCTTTATGCAGAGTATGCAAGATGAGATGATGGATCTGATGGATGTTAGCACGGAAATTCAAGAATCCCTTGGTAGAAGTTATAATGTTCCTGATGATATAGATGAGGATGATCTTATGGGAGGTAATAATGCATTGATACAATTGTTATTGTGGCTGTTGACTGTAATTACTTCTCCTTTAATTTTGAACTGTAACTGGAGCAGGAACTGTCATTATTTTTTTGTTCTTGCTTACTCGATATTGTTTATGCAGAGCTTGATGCCTTGGAAGCAGACATGGGAGCAGAGACTGAATCTGATTCTGTTCCTTCTTATCTTCAACCTGATGCTGAACCTGATTTGAATGAACTCAACTTACCTGCAGCTCCATCAGGGAATACAGCAGTTCCACCTGGTAGACAGAATGCCCAGGTAACTTCTATCCTTCTGTGTTTTGTCATAGCTTTGAATTACAGTAACAAATATATGTAATTGTACTTGTACATGCAGACATTCAAGTGTTCATTTTTACATATATCATATAAAAACCTGGCTGATAACCTAACATGTTGGCTTAATCTTAATTAACATGATCATGTAAATTTAGCTGAGATGTGCACTTTAATCAGTTAAATGCTTTCAGTAGTTAGTGTTAATAGTTAAATGCTTCAGTAGTTAGTGTTGATATTTAATCATGTAAATTTTCTACTTTTGGTACAGGCGGAAGATGAGTTTGGGTTACCTGCTGTGCCCAGAGCCTCATTACGGGGATGAACAGTGATAGAAAGCTTCTCGATTGTAACATGTGTGTCATATATTCTGCGATTTAGGATTTAAGTTTCTGTCATTATGTTCTTAAGCTTGAGCAAGATTGCCCTTGAACATGTAGTCGGCTGCTCTGGAAACTACACCTAATACTGCTGTTTTTAATCAGAATTTCGTGACTGTTACTACTGCTGCTGCTGCCAATATAGATTTGTGGCAGTGGTTTATTTGATGTATGATTCTTTTATGGTTTATATGGTTTATGTAGAGAATTATTTGCAAAAGTCACACCCAAAGGTTTTTCAATTTGAAAGGATCAGTTCCTGAGTTGTTTCGGTTGTGAATATTAAACTCTTGATGTCCATTTCTTTGGCCACTGTTGTGCTACAGGGTTTACCATACAAAGTATATTTTAGGATGCACGACACGCTTCTTGTTGTTTTGTTCAAAATGCTCATTATATAATTGTAGTGTCTGCATAGATGTTTATTGGCCGAAGGTTATTTGCTATATCAGCATCACAGTCGATCTCAAAAAGAAATTTAATGAATGATTTTCACATCTGATTAATTTGTGAATAATAAAAATGATCCATAACCATTAACCCTATACACCAGGAAACTATACTGTCAAAGAAAATCAAGGAAAAATACTGTTGTAAACAATTAGTTAAAAACTCTGACGTAGTAGTGAGGACTCAGGACTCGAACCTGAAACCTTCTTCATACTTCTTCATATTAGTTATGTAGGTGTCGTCACATGCATTGATAGATTTATAAATGACACTAAGGCCTTCTTCCATTATAATATTATTACTAGTATTTTTCACTGATAAGAGTTGGAGGATTTTTACGTGCGATATATGTGTTAAAAAATAGTTTTCAAGTTGGACGTGCATTGCACATAATTGGAAAAATTTTGAAGGAAAAGCTACATTTGTACGTGCCTTACACGTGTTTATAAGTAGAATTTGAGTGTTACGATGCACGTTTTGATAAGAGTTTAAGGATTTTCACGTGCGATATACATGTTAAGAAATAGTTTTGGAATTCGGAAAAATATTTTGAAGGAAAAACTACAATTTGTACATGCAATGCATATATTTAAAAGTAGATTTTGAGTTGTACGTGCAACTATGTTTAGTGTTAAAAAAAAATATTATAAAATTGTTTTGCACGTGCATTGTACGTTTTAAATAGGTGGAATTTTTTTTTATTTGTTTGTTTTTGTTGTAATTAATGAGAGAGTTGGAGTTATACGTGCAACGCACGAATTTGTATGTTGACAAATGACAATGCCAACTCTCCCATTATAATATTAGATACTAGTAAATGCACGTGCGATGCATATTTTATTTTATTTTATTTTATTTTTTTTATAGTAAATAATAAGACCTCTTTACTCATCAGATACTCTTTACAAATTACTCCTAGTGTCACAAACTTTTATTTTATATGAGTGACACTTTTGTAAATAATTATGTCGTAAAAAAAAATAAAACTTTGAGGATATTATGGTAACTAACAACAGTTGAGTAAATGAATGATTAATATAACTCCCACTTAAAAATGAATGGTTGAGATTAGATTGTTGAATGAATGTCTACAAATTACAGGTTGTCTACAAATGACAACCCCAACTCTCCTATTATCTCTAATCTCTAATCTCTAATATTATAATGGGAGAAGGCCTTAGTATCATTTGTCATTTTGTCATTTTACCAATGATATGGCTAAAAATAGGGTTAAACCGGAACCGTCCAAATTGGGCACAAATCCTAAAGCTCGGGGGTAAAATGGTAATTTCACCTACAAACGGGTCTGAAATGAAAACTGGGCCTTTTTCCAAAAGCCCAATAACCCATAAACGGGTCCACCTTACTGGGTGCGGGTTCCAACCCGCAAGAGACCCAGTCCAGCTAGATAGAATTAGGGTTTATGATTGTCCTTAATCAATGACCCTGATCACTTCTATCCATCCACTGGGAAGTAGGGATTTGATCTTATCCTGAAACTGGTTCCTAAGACAGCTATAAATACCCCCCATCCCCCACTGTTACCAGGTAATCAATCTTTTGCCAATCAAAGCTCTTTCATAATCTTTCTGATTACTGACTAGAGCGTCGGAGGGTGCATCACCGGAATCAACCCCGTTGTTTTGCACTTTTTGCAGGTCAACGGCGGGAGATCACGGTCAAACTCCGGTGAAGGTGTGTTCAGGTTTGACTATTCAACTTCCCTCGAATCCACAAATCTATCTGTTTGCCCCCACACCGATTTCAGCGGCAACAGATTGGCGCCGTTTGTGGGAATCACGAATAGCAGTCCAGCCTCTTCCACCGGTCAACACCGCCTCTAGCCATGCCACCAAGGAAGCTGAGATCTAGAGGGTCCAACTGTGGACCCATTCCTCCTCAACCACAACCAGAGGCTCCCCTCCAACCCATCTAGCCTCAGGGACAGCTCCCTCCTCAACCCAATCAGCCGCTGTAGCAGTTGCAGCCTCCTCTCCAAAATCTTCAACTCCAGCAGGCTCCACTCGGGCCCCAGAACACTGGTATAGGGACCTCTCGTCCTCACCCTCAGAAGCAACCTCTTCACCACGACCATATCTCTATACATAACCCTTCAACCGACTCAATGACATCTCATAAGTCACGGCCTTCCGAATACCTCCGCAACATCCTCATCAACCGCTAGAAAGATGAGGACCTTCACCACCGTTTGGATGAAAGGCGGGCCCGAGAGGGAGCCTCCCGCTTAGAACGTCCAAATGCGCGATCCCCTCGTCGCCGCGATTACAGGAGGTCCCCTCTTCATAGGAGGTGGAGAGAGTCCCCTGAGTACCGTCGAAGAAGGCATCATTCTCCTGCTGGTCGACAGCCCCAAAGGGATCAGCGGGACTAGAATGGACCTATAACCTGAGCAGAATTCCAAGAGTTCCAGGCAACAATCTTGCAGGCCCTCAATCTCCCATCAAACAACAACAACAATGTTCAGAGGGTTCCCACTCCTCCGCCGGTCCAAAGCCCTTGCCACCGGTCCCTAAGTCCTCCTTAAGCACCGAGCCGCCGCTGTCACATTCCAAGTCCTCGTCATTCTCCGAGCTATCAATGCCGAACCCCACGCTCCCCTTCGTACAAAGACGAGTCCAGAGGCTCACCTGAGTACCGTCGAAGGGATGATGCTGTCTACCGCCGTCTCCATGAGATGGAGAGGCGCTTCGGCCAACTGGATAGAGAAGAGGAACTGAGAGGAAGGACCCTCCGTCCGAGCAGACCCCCGTTTTCTCGAACCATCATGGAGGCACCCGTTCCGGTAAACTTCAAGCCCCCGCAGTTCGAGACATATACGGGGGAGTCAGACCCCATGGATCACATTGAGAGTTTCAAAACTCTAATGATAATTCATCAAGCCTTCGATGCCCTCCTATGTAAGACTTTCCCAGCCACTCTCAAAGGCCCAGCTCGGGAATGGCACTCCCGCCTCGCTCCATCATCCATATTCTCTTTTGAACAGTTCGAGACCCTCTTCATAACTCACTTCGTGAGCAGCCGCCGCTCCGAAAAGATGAGTATTTCACTACTCTTCCTCAATCAGAAGAAGGGCGAGAAGTTGAGAGATTATGCCAAGCAGTTTACCGCGGAAGCCAGATCCATAGCCTCCCTCGACCAATCGGTCACTGTAGCCGCCTTCCAGTCCAATGTCCTCAACTTCAACCTTTGGTCCTCCCTAGCCAAAATGTAATACCCCAGATCAGTCGACTGGTACTGCCAGTAGTCGACTGATAGAGGACAGTCGACTGGTACTGCCAGCAGTCGACTGGTCTGTGAGATTTGTGAGAGGATTGTGAAATATAGTCCCATATCGGGAATTTGCGAGGATAATCAGAGTATAAATACTATTGCCGAGGATCAAGAGTCACCAATTCGGTTAACCACCTTTTGAGAGGCCGCCTGTGGTGGGCAGTGGAACTACATAGTATTTATAATTTGTCTGAGCATTGGGGCGGGGCGTTACAAATGGTATCAGAGCCGACTTTCGACCCACCAGGTGTATCTGCACGATGAAAGGGTGCCTCCGAGGGAGGGGGGCCTATTCGTGGGGTACATATGCTTACGTGTCGAGGGTGCCTCCGAAGGAGGGAGGGCCTATTCACGAAGCATGCCAGGTGCTAGAAAGGGCGGTCCTACACTGAGGTGTGCCCTGTGCTCAGCGAGGACGCTGATTCCTAAGGGGGGGTGTATGTAATACCCCAGATCAGTCGACTGGTACTGCCAGCAGTCGATTGATAGAGGACAGTCGACTGGTACTGCCAGCAGTCGACTGGTCTGTGAGATTTGTGAGAGGATTGTGAAATATAGTCCCATATCGGGAATTTGCGAGGATAATCAGAGTATAAATACTATTGCCGAGGATCAAGAGTCACCAATTCGGTTAACCACCTTTTGAGAGGCCGCCTGTGGTGGGCAGTGGAACTACATAGTATTTATAATTTGTCTGAGCATTGGGGCGGGACGTTACAGTAATACCCCAGATCAGTCGACTGGTACTGCCAGCAGTCGACTGATAGAGGACAGTCGACTGGTACTGCCAGCAGTCGACTGGTCTGTGAGATTTGTGAGAGGATTGTGAAATATAGTCCCATATCGGGAATTTGCGAGGATAATCAGAGTATAAATACTATTGCCGAGGATCAAGAGTCACCAATTCGGTTAACCACCTTTTGAGAGGCCGCCTGTGGTGGGCAGTGGAACTACATAGTATTTATAATTTGTCTGAGCATTGGGGCGGGGCGTTACAAATGGTATCAGAGCCGACTTTCGACCCACCAGGTGTATCTGCACGATGAAAGGGTGCCTCCGAGGGAGGGGGGCCTATTCGTGGGGTACATATGCTTACGTGTCGAGGGTGCCTCCGAAGGAGGGAGGGCCTATTCACGAAGCATGCCAGGTGCTAGAAAGGGCGGTCCTACACTGAGGTGTGCCCTGTGCTCAGCGAGGACGCTGATTCCTAAGGGGGGGTGTATGTAATACCCCAGATCAGTCGACTGGTACTGCCGACAGTCGACTGGTACTGCCAGCAGTTGACTGGTCTGTGAGATTTGTGAGAGGATTGTGAAATATAGTCCCATATCGGGAATTTGCGAGGATAATCAGAGTATAAATACTATTGCCGAGGATCAAGAGTCACCAATTCGGTTAACCACCTTTTGAGAGGCCGCCTGTGGTGGGCAGTGGAACTACATAGTATTTATAATTTGTCTGAGCATTGGGGCAGGGCGTTACAAATTGAATTGGTGACTCTTGATCTTCGGCAATAGTATTTATACTCTGATTATCCTCGCAAATTCCCGATATGGGACAATATTTCACAATCCTCTCACAAATCTCACAGACCAGTCGACTGCTGGCAGTACCAGTCGACTGTCCTCTATCAGTCGACTGCTGGCAGTACCAGTCGACTGATCTGGGGTATTACATACACCCCCCTTTAGGAATCAGCGTCCTCGCTGAGCACAGGGCACACCTCAGTGTAGGACCGCCCTTTCTAGCACCTGGCATTCTTCGTGAATAGGCCCCCCTCCTTCGGAGGCACCCTCGACACGTAAGCATATGTACCCTACGAATAGGCCCCCCTCCCTCGGAGGCACCCTTTCATCGTGCAGATACACCTGGTGGGTCGAAAGTCGGCTCTGATACCATTTGTAACGCCCCGTCCCAATGCTCAGACAAATTATAAATACTATGTAGTTCCACTGCCCACCACAGGCGGCCTCTCAAAAGGTGGTTAACCGAATTGGTGACTCTTGATCCTCGGCAATAGTATTTATACTCTGATTATCCTCGCAAATTCCCAATATGGGACTATATTTTACAATCCTCTCACAAATCTCACAGACCAGTCGACTGCTGGCAGTACCAGTCGACTGTCCTCTATCAGTCGACTGCTGGCAGTACCAGTCGACTGATCTGGGGTATTACACAAAAAACCCCCGTGGGATTTCTCCGACCTTCTTCTCAGAAGGGAGAAGTATATCCACGCGGAGGAGGCTGAAAATCGCCCCACATTCAAGGGATCCTCTTTTGGAAATAAGAGGAAGGCTGTTGAAGACGAGGGAGCTAAAAAGCTCCAGAAGGACAACGGGGGTCAGCATCGTCCACCTTCCATATTTGAAAAGATTACACCTCTCAACACCAATGTTTCAACCATTCTCATGGAGGTAGAGAAAGAAGGGATCCTGCCTCCTGCCCCGAAGATGAACACTCCCGGGAAGAAGAGAGATAAGGAGAAGTGGTGCTGCTATCATCGAGACCACAGCCACGACACCAATGACTGTCGGGCCCTGAAGAATGAAATTGAAGCCCTCATTCATAGAGGACAGCTGTCCAAATTTGTAAGAAAGGACCGGATCGATCTTCCTCCACCCCCCAGGGGGGCTAACAAGCGTCCCGAGAGGCGCGACGAGACTCCCGAATATGAAGAAGAGCACATCTTGCACCTCATCCACGGAAGCCCAATGGGAGGAACCTCTAACTCTTTTCGAAAGACTTTCATCAGGGAAGTTAATTCGGTGCACAGCATACCCCCTTCCAAAGGTCTCGGAGTCCTGGTTACTTTTTCGGATGAAGATCTAGAAAGTGTCTGAACCCCCCACTGTGATGCGCTGGTGAGTAATCTCCACATGGAAAACTTCAAAGTGGAAAGAATTCTAGTGGATAACGGCAGTTCTGTCAACATCCTCTTCCTGACAGCCTTCCGAGGGCTCAAATTATCGCAGGACAGGCTCAAGCCCGCCGGCTACACTCTCCATGGGTTCACGGGAGTGCCAGTGACGATCGAAGGGGTCATAACCCTTGACGTAACCACTGGCAAAACTCCTACTACCCGAATAGAGCCAATGGACTTCATGGTTGTTGACGTCCCAGCCGCTTACAATGTGATCCTAGGTCAACCTGGCCTAGCTGCTTTAGAAGCCATCCCGTCAGCTTATCATCTGAAAATGAAGTTCCCCACCAAAGCAGGTGTAGGGGACGTAAGGGTAAGTTAAGAGATGGCCCGCAAATGCTACATGACCTCGACTGGAGGACCCGTCCTTTCCCTCGAGACTCTTGAAATTCCCCAGGGGAACACCTAGTCTATGTCAGAACCGGTAGACGAGCTGGAGGAAGTGCTCTTCTCGGAGCAAGATCTGAACCGCAAATTCTTCATCAGTAAGACCCTCCCCTCTGCCCTCTGTTCCGACATAGTCCAGTGTATCAACAAGAACCATGACCTCTTTGCATGGACTGCTACCGACATGCAAGAGATTTCCGAAGACCTCCTCGCCCATCACTTAAGTGTTGCTCCGGGGTCCAAACCGGTCCAGCAGAAGAGGCGTAAATTCGCCCCTGAGCACCAGCAGGCCATAAAGGAAGAAGTAGAGAAGCTCCTCAAAGTCCGGTTCATCCAAGAGGTCAATTATCCTGAGTGGCTCTCTAATGTTGTTATGGTTAAGAAGGCCAATGGAAGTTGGAGGATTTGCATCGACTTTACAGACTTGAACAAGGCATGCCCCAAGGATCCTTTCCCGCTCCCCAGCATTGACACCTTGATCGATGCCACTTCAGGCCATGAACTTTTGAGCTTCATGGATGCCTTCTCCGGTTACAACCAAATCTGCATGTTCCCCCTAGATATCCCAAAGACCTCCTTCGTCACCGATCAAGATCTCTATGTCTATAGAGTAATGCCCTTCGGGCTCAAAAATGCCGGTGCCACCTACCAGCGCCTCGTCAATAAGGTCTTCCAGAATCAGATCGGCCGAAACGTGGAAGTTTACGTCGATGATATGCTAGTAAAAAGTATCCATGGGTTCGACCATGTCGCCGACCTACAAGAAGCCTTCGATGTGCTGAGGAAGCATAACATGAGACTGAACCCGAATAAGTGTGCATTCGGGGTCTCATCGGGTAAATTCCTGGGCTTTATGGTCAGTCAAAGGGGGATCGAGGCCAATCCCAAGAAGATAAAAGTCATTCTCAATAGGGCTCCTCCTACAAATGTGAAATAAGTTCAGAAGCTCATAGGACACCTCGCGGCTATAGGGCGCTTCCTGTCCAAGTCAGGGGAGAAGTGTCTTCCTTTCTTCAAAGCCCTCAAGGGGGCTAAGGGCTTTGAGTGGGGCCTGCAGTAGCAAGAATCGTTCGACCAACTAAAAGCCTATCTAGTCAACCCCCCACTCCTCAGCAAGCCTACTCCCGGGGAAACACTCTACCTCTACCTTGCTGCCTTCGAGCAAACTCTCAGTGCTGTCCTAGTGAGGGAAGAAGACAAGGCTCAGAAGCCTATCTATTACGTGAGCAAGGTACTTAGAGACACCGAGATCTGCTATCCGAGATTGGAAAAGATAGCATATGCCTTGGTTATGGCAGCCAGGAAGCTCCGCCCCTATTTTCAATCCCACTCGGTGGTCGTCCTTACCGACCAGCCGCTCAAGAAAGTCCCTAGAGAAGAGAACTCCCAAGCAGATGCCCTCTCAAAGTTGGCTTCCTCCTCTCTCCAAGGTCTCGAGCAGACCGTCCTAATCGAAGTACTCTTAAGACCAAGCATAGAAGAAGAAGCCCCCGACTCGATGGAGTCGCTACCGGTCTAACTCAGGGATAACTGGATGAAGCCTCTGATTGAGTTCCTCAGGGATGGGAACCTCCCCTAAGATCCTAAAGAAGCCCGTCGAATCCGAACGAGAGCGGAGCGGTACACCCTCGTTGAGAGAATCTTGTACAAACGCTCCTATACCCAAGTAGATGGCAGACCCTACTTGAGATGCCTCTCCCCAGAAGAAGCCTTGTATGCCTTGCAAGAACTCCACGAAGGAATAGGCAGAGCCCATTCAGGGTTAAGGTCCTTCGGTAGGAAGGTTTTGAACTACGGATATTTTTGGCCTACCCTACTTTGGGATGCCGAAGAGCAAGTCCGGAAATGCAGCTCCTGTCAGCAATTCTCCAACATCCGCCGCCTACCCCAAGCACAGCTCACATCTCTCTCGAGTCCAATTCCCTTTGCAATGTGGGGGATGGACTTGCTAGGCCCGTTCCCACCAGCTCCAGGCCAGCTCAAGTTTCTAGTCGTGGCAATCGACTATTTCTCTAAGTGGATTGAGGCCGAACCACTGGATATTATTACTAAGAACAAAGTGCTCCAGTTCTTCTGGAAAAATGTAATCTGTAGGTTCGGCGTACCTCGAGTCCAAGTAACAGATAACGGAACACAGTTTACAGGGGCGGCATTCCGATCTTTGTGTGAAGACCTCGGCATTCAGCAACGCTTCTCTCCCATCCTCAGTCTAATGGTCAGGTAGAGAATGCCAACAAGCAAATCCTCTCAGGCATCAAGAAGAGACTAGACAAGTCGGCCAAAGGCTTATAGGCAGAACAACTTCCTAACGTATTGTGGAACTACCGCACTACGAAAAGGACCCCCACAGGAAGTCGCCCTTCAATCTTACCTACGGATCTGAGGCTGTAATCCCCTTAGAAGTTGGTTTGCCATCCCCTCGTCTTATTGCCTATAATGAAGAACAAAATGCCAAGGAGCTCCGAGCCAATCTGGACCTCATCGACGAGCTCCGCGAAAGAGCTTCAATTCGCCAGGAAAATTATCGGAGAACAATCGAGCAGGCCTACAACAAAAGGGTCCATCCCACAGATCTCAAGGAGGGGGACTTAGTCCTCAGGAAGCTAGCCATCTCATTCCCCAGCCAAAAGAGCAAGCTAGCCCCGAATTGGGAAGGACCATACAAGGTCTCCAAGATAGTTTGGCCAGGAGCATATCGCCTTGAAGACCTCAAAGGTAGAGAGATACCAAGAACTTAGAATGCCGACCATTTACTGAAGTACCAAGAGGGTGTTTGAACGCCTCTCCGACTACCATCAAATGTCGAGCCATTCCTATCTTTTTATTTGTACTTGCTTCTTTATTTTTCCATTGTAAAAACGGCTTGCAACTTAGAAGCGGCCGATTAGCAGTTATCAATAAAGAACTTTATTCGCCTGATAATTCTCTTGTGATTATTTTATCTCTCTGTTTAAGACCTTTAATTGAGCTTATTCAAACGACGTGTTTGGAGTCCAAAACTTGGCTCGATTCCACTTCGCAAACTCGCTCTTAAGCAAGCTAGAAGTGGTTCGCCGGGAACTGCTCCCATAACCGTTGAAACTTATTCAAATGACCGGTTCGGAGTCCAAAACTTGGCTCGATTCTGCTTCGCAGACTCGCTCTTAAGCGAGCTAGAAGTGGTTTGCCATTCGAAACTGCTCCCACAACCATTGAAACTTACTCAAATGACGAGTTCAGAGTTCAAAACTTGGCTCGATTCCGCTTTGCAGGCTCGCTCTTAAGCGAGCTAGAAGTGGTTCGCTATTCGGAACTGCTCCCACAATCGTTGAAACTTATTCAAACGATGGGTTCGGAGTCCAAAACTTGGCTCGATTCCACTTTGCAAACTCGCTCTTAAGCGAGTTAGAAGTAGTTCGTCATTCGGAACTGCTCCCACAACTGTTGAAACTTACTCAAACGATGAGTTCGAAATCCAAAACTTGGCTTGATTCCGCTTCGCAGGCCCGCTCTTAAGCGAGCTAGAAGTGGTTCACCATTCGGAACTGCTCCTACAACCGTTGAAACTTATTCGAACGACGTGTTCAGAGTCCAAAACTTGGCTCGATTCTGTTTCGCAAACTCGCTCTTAAGCGAGCTAGAAGTGGTTCGCCATTCGGAGCTGTTCCCACAACCGTTGAAACTAACTCAAACGACGTGTTCGGAGTTCAAAGCTTGGCTCGACTCCGCTTCTAACACCTCGCTCATAAGTGAGTAAGAAGAGGTCCGCCCTTTAGAAGTACTCCTACAGCCATAGATGATTAACAAAACACACAAGTCCTGAAACAAGCTTTGTTTATATAAAGATTGAGGAACAAATCGGATTACAAGACTAGCTACATTTCTCTACAACGAAGTTATAAGATGTAAAAAGCCAAAATTACACGGCCGACTCCTCATACTTAGACAAAATGCAAAACTTGGAAAACAAAAAACCACTTCAATGCCTCCTAGGCGCAGGGATGCTTTGGTTTAAAGACACGCGGGGATGGCGAATGCCGTAGGGCCTCCGTCTATCTTTGGTGCTCGTCCCTAAGCCAGTAAACTGAGATGCGTCTTCCGCATTACTTCTAACAGTCGCACCAACGGAAGCTCCGCTCGACGAAATGGCTACCCCACTTTGTGCGTCTCCCGGGCTTCCCCGAGTAACGGGCGAGCGAGTCGCAAGCTCGTAAAAAGAAATCCCTCGCTCGCTCTCTTCACGGGTACACGAGGTGCTTCTGACGTTGATCCGTTCAGGTTGGGGCTTAAGGCTAGCTACCTCCGCCTCTAGCTCGACGATTCGTTGCTTCAGAGAGTCGTCCTTCACGGCTATCTTGAAGCGAGGAAGCGGAGCGGAGCCTGCGGCACCAGAGCTGTCGGCAATAATTTGACGGAGATGAGTAACCTCGATGCTCTTATCGATCGTAATCCTCTTCAGTTCGTCGACCTCCGCCATCACTTTGCTCATTGTGGCTAACAACTCATCATGCTTTGCCGTCAGCTTGCCCATCGCTGCTGTTAGTTCTTCTCTCCCCGCCAAAAGCTCGTCTTCCGCTATCGCCAAGTCATGAATCTCAGCTAATAGTTCATCTCTCTCCGTTGTCATCTCCGACAAGGAGTAGCGGAGACGCCTAAGCCTCAAACCGAGACTGAAGGCCATTGACGAACCATAATCATCGCCTTCAGGGGTCGTCTACCCAAGCCTTTCTTCTAGCCTTCGAATCTCGATGTCTCATCGGCCTATAATTAGTTGCAGATGATTTTGTTGATGCTCTGCTCTGCGTAGCCCCAACTCAGCTTCGTAAAAGCGTTCTCGATACCTAGCGAGGCATAACTTCGTTGCCCCTAGGCCAACCTCGGAACGTAACTCCTCCGCCGCATGAGGTGCATCGACAAACTGTGTCACCTCAACGAGCTGAAAATTCCAAGGCAAACCACGAAAACACTTAGCAAAAATTAGCGAATTTGGTAGACACGAAGCCGAAACTCCTGAACAAGGTGACGTGTACACAACAAAATTTCAAAAAAAAAAAAATTTGTGAACACGTAACCGAAGCTTTAGGCAGGGTGACGTGAACACTTAGCCAGATTTCAAGAAAATTTTTGTAAACTCATTTCCAAAGATTCACACACTTAGTTGAACTCAAAAAGATGGATTTCATTCATTCCAAAAAGTGCGGTGGCTAGTCTACAATTAGGCAATACATCCAAAAGTACAAAAGCAAGAAAAAAAAAAGATAGAAGTCAGGGGGCGAACTCTTTCTCAGGGCGTCGAGACGGGACGCGGTCGGATTCCCCCGAAGGCGCGACCATCGCTAGCGGGGTCACCTCGGACCCCTGGCATTCTCCGACGATCTCGACCTCGGTGTCCACTTCTTCATCCCCTACTTCCCCCTCGGACTCGTCGTCGAAGTCGTCGAAGTGGTCGGGGAAGAGTCGCCATCCGGAGCAATCAACCTCGAGGAACTGCTCTAACACTTGCTCGATGGCGCAAGCGTATGCCTTGGCCATGTTGGCCGCGAGGAAGCCCTGCGCTTTCTCTATAGTTGCTGCTTCGGCCTCTTTCGCCGCCGCAACCTTAGTAGCTTCCACAGCCTTGGCTTGCTACTTCGCTGCCTCCTCCCTCTGCCGAAGCACATCACCCTCGAGCTTCGTAACGAGGCCTTCGAGGTATTCCAGCCTCGTCGTCTTCCCTTCTGCCTCGGTCATCAGCTTCTCGAGCTCGTTGGCGATCCGAGCTTTTTCAGCTCGAGCACGGTCGACCTCCTTCTTGAGATCCTTCTCGAGCTCCGTCATCTTCTCCATAAGATGACCAAAGTGGATGGTTATCTGCAGCCGAACCACAGAATCAAAGGAAAAAAAAAGAGTTAGAAGAATAAATTTGCAAGTCGTCTAAAAGCGAGAAATAGATACTCATCGATACCGCCATGCGAGCGATCTCGAACGCATCGTCGCCTACGCTGCCGGTGTCCATTGCAGCTCGATCCTTCGGTGTCGCCAAGTGCTTCACTGCTTGCATGCTCGACGTCGAGTCGCCGAGGAAGCTGTCAAGTTTCCGAACCTGCCAATGCGGAACGTAAATCTTCTTGTGCTTCTCGGTTAAGAACATCTCGGCGTCTGCCGTCAACGGCGGCGCCTCCATCCCGAGGGCAGCGGCCATCGGGAACTCGCCAACCTCGGTCGATGTCGAGGTCGCAGCTGGCGCCCTCCTCGGGGTCACCGTCACCGAAGCCTCCGCCTCCTGAACGGCGGTGTCAACGGTCTTCGGCTTCTGTGCGGTCACCTTCGTGGCGACCCTCTTGCGCTTCCGAGGCGCCTTGCTGCCGAGGGCCACTCTCTGCGTCAGAATTGCATCGTAATCCATAGACTCTGGAACAAGAGGAAAGTTTGGTTAAAACACAAGTTATAATCAAATAAAAAAAAAACAAAAAAATAACAGATAAAGCCGCATACTAGGGTCTATGCGACAGAGCCCTCCCCTGAAGAGCGCGTCTTCTGTCAGATCTCTCCAATCGAGCTTCGCCCGGTCGAGGAGAATCTGCACCATCTCTTCCTCGTTGGGGTAGAGCACCGGCGACTCTCTTATCCTCTTCGTCACCTCCTCCACCCAAAAGCATAAGCTAATGGGTTATGCACCATAGTGTAGAACAAGCATTTTCAACACTCAACAGTGTTACTATGTTTTGACCATGTTTTCTTTGAAAATAAGAGAGTATACATGCAGATTGTTTCCTTTTGAAGTTTCTCTAAATAGTTTATTGAACTTTTGCAGATTGTTTCCTTTTGAACTTTTGAGAGTATACACGCAGATTGACGAGATAGACGTATGCTTGCTAGCTTTTCTTCTTTCCTGCTACATGCAGAATACTGCTTTATATTCCTTACTTTATTTATGCAGAGTATGCAAGATGAGATGATGGATCTGATGTATGTTAGCACGGAAATTGAAGAATCCCTTGGTAGAAGTTATAATGTTCCTGATGATATAGATGAGGATGATCTTATGGGAGGTAATAATGCATTGATACTGTTAAGATAAATCAGAGAGATGAAAACAATACTGAATATTGAATTGAGTTTAACCAAGTACAATACCACCTATATATAGGAGGTGAACAAATATCAAAACAACTCTACCACCAATATGGGACTATAATATCTAACACCCCCTCTCAAACTCATGATGGGTCAAATAATGTGAGTTTGCCTACTAAGTGTCGAAATCTGTGAACTGTATGGGATTTGGTGAAGAAGTCTGCAGTCTGCTGGGAAGAGGTAACAGAATGGAGAGAGGTGGTCCCTGCCTCAAAACGCTCACGAACATAATGACAATCAATTTCAATATGCTTCGTTCGCTCATGAAAGACCGGGTTGCTTGCAATATGCAATGCACTCCGGTTATCACAATAAAGTGGAGTAGCTCCTGTAAGGGTAACACCCATATCTGATAACAACCAATGAACATGAACAATCTCTCTAGTAGTAGCTGACATTGCTCTGTACTCAGTCTCGGTGGAAGAACATGCAACAACTGCCTGTTTCTTGCTCCGCCATGAGATCAGCAAATCACCAAGAAATAGACAGAAACCTGTGGTAGACCTTCTGGTAGTCGGATCCCCTGCCCAATCTGAATCAGAATATGCACTGAGCTCTAGTTTGGATGTAGAAGGCATGAATAATGAGCGAGTGATAGTGCCCCTAAGATATCTGAGGATCCGAAGAAGAGCACCGTAGTGAACTGATGTAGGAGCAGAAACAAATTGGCTGACAATACTAACTGCATGAGCAATATCGGGCCTGGTCATGCATAAATAGACAAGCTGTCCAACAATCAACCTGTATCTAGTGGGATCAGGAAGGAGCTCACCATCTGTGGGACGAAGCTTCACATGAAGCTTTAAGGGTGTATCAGCCGATCGACTGTCAGAGAGGCATGCAGCGGAAATAATATCTGATGTGTATTTCTGCTGAGAAATGAGTATCCCCTGAGATCCATGAGCAATCTCTAAACCCAGAAAGTAACGTAGCTTACCAAGGTCTTTTATATGAAACTGCTGGTGAAGGTATTTCTGGGTGGATGTAATGCCGGCAGAGTCATCCCCAGTAATGATCATATCATCAACATATAGTAATGAGCGGAAAGCTTCGTGCGCTCAGTAGGAGGGAGAAGGACGTAACAGGTGCATCAAAAGGTACGGAGCATACTGTAGTCGGGAGGTGAATGATAAAGAGTCTTATAAGACATCGTACCAGGTAGGGTAGACGAGGGAGTAATGTTGATGAGACTAACATAGGTCATGATAGCTTCAGCCCAGAAGGAACGAGGAGCAGAAGAGGAGAGTAGAAGAGCGCGAGCCGTCTCAAGGATGTGACGATGCTTGCATTCAGCTACACCATTCTGCTCATGTGTGTGAGGGCATGATTGCTGAAACAGGGTGCCGTGAGACTGAAGGATTGTTCTCATAGTGGTAGACGTGTACTCACGTGCACCATCCGATCAAAAATTCTTAATGCGTACACCGAACTGAGTGTGAATCATGGTTGTAAAGACCCAGTAAATATCAGGTATCTCAGATCGCTGACGCATAAGAAAAATCCATGTATGTCTAGTGAAGTCATTGATGAAGGTAACATAATAGAGATAGCCTTTCCACGATGGTACGGGAGAGGGTCCCCATATGTCGGAATGAACAAGTTGAAAAGGGTGGGTGGTTTCAGAAGTTCTTTTATGACTAAAGGGTAGGGCAATGTGTTTCGCCAAATGGCAACCCTGACAATCAGATAAATGTTTAAAAGTGAGAGAACCAAGGGCACCACTACGAGCTATAGTCTGAAGTCGTGATGCGCTAATATGACCTAAACGTCTGTGCCACAGATCAGCATCAGAGGAAACAATACCGGCAAAACTAGAAGGAGATGGATGTGCACGAAGAAAATCTAGATAATATAGACGACCCTGACGACTGGCGCGCCCAAACTCTTCACCGGTGGAGGAATCAGTGATAGAACAACCTAAAGAGTCGAAAGTAACGACAAGACTACTATCGCACAACGCACTAATAGAAATAAGATTTATTGATAAATGAGTTGCATAGAGAACATATGGTAATGTGAGAGTGGGAGAGTTAATTGTCCCTGAGTGAGTGATAAGAAGTGGTGAGCCATCAGCTGTGTGTAGAGATGGAGAGTGAGAGGAAAGTGTTGTGCAGGTGGTGAATAGTGTCTGATTACTAGTGAGATTATGTGATGCACCAGAATCTAAAATTCAGAACGAATTCATACCGGGAGTGGCAGAAAGTGCAGGAGCAGAGGAGCCAGCATTGATAGACTGACCCATGAGCTGTAGTTCCAGCTGAGTGAGGCGTTGCTGAGTATTAGCCCAAGCAACAGGAGACGGCAAGGCCGAGGTGACGGGCATGGCCGAAGATGTGAGGGAAGAAGCACTGCGAGGAGAAATAAGACCATCGCTGCTATGACTAAGAGCACAATGTGGAGGGAGATGTTGCTGGTGCCTGGATCGGGGTAGGGGGTACGGCGGTGCTACCGGTGGCGGAAGGAGAGGTGGAGTATGGTGATGGGTGATGTAAGGAGAAGGTAGAATACCGGTGGAAGACTGAAAATGGCGCTGCTGCTTGTTGAATCTGGAGGAGGAATGTGTGGTGGTTGCATCGGGGAAGCCAGTGGAGCCGGAAATATGTGGGGGAGACTGAGATGCCATCAAATTGTAGGACCTGTATATATATATATATATATATATATATATATATATATATATATATATATATATATATATATATTCGACTTTTTTTTTAAACTTTTTTTTTGAATTACAACAGAATCAAGCAGAGATAAAACCGCAGCCCCTCACTTCTCTTCTGTCAAGTAGGGTTAGGGTGTCGAAGTCGGCTGCTGGATATGAAGGACGACGGCGGACTGTGTGGCAGGCTTGCGTGAGAGAGGTCGACGGCGCTGGATCTGAGGGACGACGGCGCTGGATCTGAAGGAGACGACGCCGCTGGATCTGAAGGACGTCGGCGCTGGATTTGATGGCAGCGGCTGGATCTCGATGGCGGCAAAATCGGATGGCGGCGAAATCGGTGAAGGAGAAGATCCGATGACGAAGGAAGAAGATGAACTTGTATCTGAAGGACGTCGGCGCTGGATTTGATGGCGGCGGCTGGATCTCGATGGCGGCGAAATCGGATGGCGGCGAAATCGTCGAAGGAGAAGATCTGATGACGAAGGAAGAAGATGAACTTTTTTTTTTTTTTCGGGAAAGAAATTTGTATAATTTGGCTATTGGAATTTGAGAATTTTTGGATGGAAAAATTTTAAGAGAAGAAAATTTGAGTAATTGGTTTTGATACCATGTTAAGATAAATCAGAGAGATGAAAAGAATACTGAATATTGAATTGAGTTTAACCAAGTACAATACCACCTATATATAGGAGATGAACAAATATCAAAACAACTCTACCACCAATATGGGATTATAATATCTAACAGATACAATTGTTATTGTGGCTGTTGACCGTAATTACTTCTCCTTTAATTTTGAACTGTAACTTGAGCATGAACTGTCATTATTTTTTCTTCTTGCTTACTCGATATTGTTTATGCAGAGCTTGATGCCTTGGAAGCAGACATGGGAGCAGAGACTGAATCTGATTCCGTTCCTTCTTATCTTCAACCTGATGCTGAACCTGATTTGAATGAACTCAACTTACCTGCAGCTCCATCACGGAATACAGCAGTTCCACCTGGTAGACAGAATGCCCAGGTAACTTCTATCTTTGAATGTTTCGTCATAGATTTGTGGCACAGTGGTTTATTTGATGTATGATTCTTTTATGGTTTCAGCTTCATCATCATTTCCTTTGATCCATTCGCTGTAAGATAACTCGAACCGAATGAATGAAGTAATATTAGACGAACGACAATGATACCTTTCTTGATTCATTGCAAAAAAAAGAACAGAAAAAAAAAGCATACGCAAACTGAATACACACAATAAAAGTCTAAGCAAAACTAGCACTACATCGGAAAACTGATCAATTCACTGATTCATTCGCAGAAAGCTTCCTCCTCCTGTAATTCACCATGACTTTCCCCTTCACACCGACCACCATCGCATTCCAATCAATATCTGGGAATGGTGAAACCAGCTCAAACTCAAAGTTCCTCAACAGATGACTCCATATCGCCTTTATCTGCAAGTAGGCAAAAGGCTCCCCTAGACACCCGTGCCTACCGCCGCCAAAGGAAATGTAAGAAAATGCCCCTGCTGCCTTGTCCTCTTCTCTTCCAGGTGCAAATCGATCTGGGTCATAACTATCCGGGTTCTTGTAAATATGAGGCAACCGGTTCGCAAAAGCAGGGGACGTTGCAACAATGTGACCCTTGGGGATCTCGTACTCTTTCCCCTCTTTGGTTGTAACAGTAAAGTCTTTGTGAGAGTGGCGTAGTAGTAAGATAAGTGGTGGGTGGAGCCTCAACGCTTCTTTTATGCATCGATGTAGAACATCCATCTCTGAAAGGATATCATGATCAACCTTCTCCCCGTGTTTCTCCATAATCTCTTTCTGTTCTTTGATTGCGCCGGAGAGGTAGTTTTTGTATTTTAATAGGTACGCCCCAGTCCACGTCGACGTGATGGAGCTCGTGTGCTGCCCTGTTTGCAAACAGGTTAATTTGGTTATTACAGCAACAATAACAACCAAAAAAAAAAAAATTGTTTAATAGTTGCTTGCCTGCAAAGAGTGCAGCAATGAGGAGGCCAGTGATCTCGCCCTCGGTGGTTGGTCGTCCGTCCTTGTACTTAGAATCAATGAAACACTGGAGCATATCATCAGCATCATCCTCAGAAGAGCTACCTGAGGTTTTGCGGGATTTGATGATGGTGGCAAATATCTCAGCGATACGTGCACGTGCACGGTCGCGGCGACGGTGGGCAGGGATGGGGAGATAAGGGAAGATGACACTAATGGGGAGCATTCCGTTGTCAAGGTCGTGGAAGAGGGAGGAGACGTCATCGAAGAGCTTGTTACGTACCTCTCGGCCTAAGAGGCATCGGCTGGCGGTTAGGATAATGAGGTGTTCGAGTTCGTATTTTAGATCAACCGTGCCACTCTCTCCCCATTTCGAGAAGTAGTCCTACAGACAGAAATGACACTGAGACCTTCTTCCATTATAATATTAGAGATTATTAGAGATTAGAGATATATACCTCAGCCTCTATAACCATGTGCTGAACATAACTCTTCAGCTTGGTGACCCTCAACGACTCGGTAAAGAAGCGGAACTGCTCCTGCCGGACGGAGTAATCGACGTCGAAGACGACACCAGGTCCAAAGGTGGGGACATTAAACTGGTACACCTCTTGCTGGCTAAGCTCAGCCTCGGGAGCCTTAAAGAAGTGCGACGACACCTCAGGGCCAATGAAGAAAGTGATGGGCCTGTTCACCACCTTCAACGTGAAAACACTCCCCAGCTTCTCATACTCCTCCCTCACCATCAAGATTGGCCCCCTCATGAATTTCATCAGACCTCCCACCAACGGCAATGCCTTCACCCTCGGAGGTGACGACGACGACGACGACGACGACGACGACGACATGATAGCCAACGACAGTATCCTCACAAACACGATGGTCGCCACAAACAACACCCCGGCGCTCAACAACTTGTTCTCCGTTACATCCATACCTTACTCCTAATTTGAGGAATCTGCAAATAAACATACAAGATATTATTTCTAGATCAAAATCTCAAGATTATTTATTAACATATATACTACTCTTAGATCTAACATAACAATTTGTTACTTTGTGACCTGTGAGTGGTGTCCGCAGATGCAGTGTTTATTAAAAAAGAAATCTGTGGAACTGTTGATGGTTTTCGTAGATTCTTGTTTTTAAACATGGGTCCCTCTAAAATGTTGAGATCCCATATAAGTGGCTTATAAATCGCGATTTCCGTTCAGAGTTACCCGAACCGAACAAGGTTCCTGAGTCCTGACTTTCTATCAGTTAAGTCTATGTGGTTAACAGTTAGTAGTTACAGGGCACAAAAAGTGGGAATTTTTTGCCGTGCTGGGCCAATTTTTGAAACTATTTGCGATTTTAGGCCACTTCCCAAACTATTAGCATTTTTGGCTAGCCGGTGCCACGTCAGCAGCGGCCGTTATTGAGAATAACGGCCTCTTCATAGCAACCAACACATTGTACTCCCACACTTGGCAGATTATAAAGAATATTGTATAATTGCAAACCACTTGGTGTAACTGAGGTTGCTATTGTCAATAACGGCCATATCTAACTAAGGTCGCTATTCCCAATAGCGACCACAGGTGGGCCTAAAAGCGATTGGGCCAACCTGCGGTAGCTATTGGGAATAGCAACCTTGGCTATACGGGACCGCTATTGACAATAGCGACCTCAATTACACCAACTCGTGTCCATTATATAATATCATCTCTATAAGCTGACAAGTGTGGGAGGTCGTTATGAAGATGCCGCTATTCCTAATAGTGGCCGCTGCTGACGTGACACTGGTTAGCCAAAAATGCTAATAGTTTGTAAACTGGCCTAAAATCGCAAATAGTTTCAAAAAGTGGCCTAGTATGGCAAAAAATCAAAAGGTAGTTGGTGTCTACAGGTAATTAATATAAAATTATTTTTATATAGATTTCAGGGCATGTTCAAATATGAATAAATTAAATTTAAAAAAAAAAAAAACAAACTCTACCGAAGTATTGCTTATTTTAAAGAAAACCACACTAATTTATTTATTTATTTTTTGTTTTAAAAAAACCACACTGAAGTGACTTTTTTTTTACCAAAATGCTCACCGATTAGAAGGCTGAATCTCCTAGAAAAACACGCACATATGATCAATGGTCAAGGTTTCTTCAGAGTATGATTCATTAATTTTTATTCGGATTAATTAATTAAAATTTCCTCAAAATAATTAAAATTTTGGTTTAGTTAATTAAAAATTTTTAAAAAATAATTATAAATTTGAAAAATATGAAAATATAGTCTGCCAGACTATATTTTCAGGGTATATACAAATATGGCTAAATTTTAAAAAATCCTACTGAAGTATTGGTCATTTAAAAAATAAATCATTATTTTTTTTTGTTTTGTTTTAAAAAACCACACTCAACTACGTTTTCAAAAACATCCAGAGCGATAGAGTCAGCTTTTGTTAGGTTTTATGTCACGTACAACACACATGACTTTTTTTGGACCAAAATGCCCGCCTACCAAGACCGGTGGATCTTCCAAAAAACTGCGCACCAATGATCAATGGTCCAGATCTCTTCAAAGTATGGTTTAATATTTTTAATTTCTTTTTATTAATTTTTAATTTGGATTAATTAATTAAAATTTTCGATTAATTAATTAAAAAATAAATATAAATTCGGAAAATATGAAAATATTCCAAAAAATAATTAGAAATTTAGAATAATTATTTTAAATAACCAAAAATTAATTATATAAATCGGTAAATTTGATTTAAAATTCTAAAAAAATGATTAAAAATTTAGGAAAAATCTAGAAAAATTGGAGAAGTTCAAAAATATAATTATAAATTTAGAATAATTAATTAAAAGTCCAAAAATTTAATTATAAAAATAAGAAAATTTGATTTATAATTTGAAAAAATTGATTAAAAATTGGAAAATAAAAGAGGAAAAATTCCTTAAAAAATCTACAAAGACGAAACTACTTTCAGAAACTCAGTTTATGGTATTGCTTCTTCATAGTCTGCACGTATGATGCATGTTTTTTTTTCTTAAGCTCATTCTTTCACAAATTAACCCTAATATGTGCAATTTATATTTTACCCGAATTGGGGGATTTAATATGTACATGCGAAGCATGTTTTTTCAATTTTTTTTAGCTTCTGGATTTAATCTTAGGGTATTTTGGTCAAAAATAATTTTTTTTGAGCTTCTGAATTGAAAAAATCATCTAATTGGTATTAAAATACCTGAATTTGGACCAAATTAGTTATTATATTTCCGTTACATGCGATATGTGAGTCTTTTATTTGTTAGATTCTGATGCTGAGAAGAATTGAACTTGCAAATTGTATGTTCATGATTTTAGTTATGATGTAGGTGAACATCTCTACTAATAAGCCTAGTGATGGTGGAGGGGAAAATCAACAACAAAAGACTTGAGGGAAAAGTGTACTCATGATTTTAGTATTATGTTGTTTGTATTTCTACGAAAACTACACAACTTAACTATATATACTTATCATATCACTGTGTAGTATATACTGGCTTTAGGATTTGTTTTTGGATGGGCATTGGTGGTGTAAATGTGTACCATATATTTATTAGGATGTGCAAAGTACGTCTAGATTACTTGTGTGTTGAATGAGAACATGGTGAACTTTTGATGAAAATATATGGGAATGATAACCAAAAATTTGTTCATGTTAAGTATTGTGTGAATAAGAATGTGTTGTGTTGAAAATATGAAAATATGTGAGAATGATGACCATTTGTTCATGTCAAGTATTGTGTGAATTGTTGACAAATTTTTATAACAGTACATTCATGACTGGATGAGGTTTCTGCTAAAAAATTGTAGTTAAGTTAGGTTTTTTGAACAATCTGATTAGTTAAGTAAGGTTTTTTGAAAAATAAATGAAATATGAATGTGGATTTTCATTACAAACTGAAGATTAGATGTGTTTTCCTGATACAACCTGAAAAGATCAAAGTATTTTTTTGAAATACAATACATTGAAGTCAAGTGTTGTTTATAACTGTTACTAAAGATCAAAGTGTTTTTTTTTAAGTTTCGAGAAGTAGTTGCATATCTTTAAAGAATTTTTAGTAATTTTTTCAAGTTTTCCTGGATTTTCCTGTTCTTTTAGAATTTTTCCGGATTTTCACTATTTTCTCTCTCCGAATTATAATTTTTTATAATTATTTTTTATAATTAATTTTTTTGGTTTTAAAAAATAATTATTCTAAATTTCTAATTACTGTTAGGAATATTTTCATATTTTTTGAATTTATAATTATTTTAAAGATTTTTAATTAATTAACCCAAAATTTTAATTATTTTTCAAAATTTTTAATTAATTAATCCGAATTAAAAAATAATAAAAATAATAAAAAATAATAAATCATACTTTGAAAAGATCTGAACCGTTGATCATAGGTGCACCATTTTTTGGGAGATCCAGCGATCCTGGTCGGTGGGAATTTTGGACCAAAAAAAGTCACATGTGTTGTACGTGACATAAAACCTAATGGAAGCTAACTCCGTCGCTGTGGGTTTTTTGGAAAACATGGTTGAGTGCAACTTTTTTTTAAAAAAAAGTTTAGCACGGTTTTTTTTAAATGACCAATACTTCAGTGAGGTTATTTTAAATTTAGCCATACAATTATTGTTAGATCTGAACCAATGAAGTGCTCACTCTGGTTCTTAAAACATGCAATACTGTACATGAAAGTGCAAAATTACTTTTGAAGGAAAAAAAGGCATGAGATTAGAAAATTTGGATAATCTATCACTTGGTGTAAAACATTAAAAACAAAGAACTTAAAAAGATATAAATAACTAAATTATTTACAATTTTGTTGTTGTTCCTGCCTTGGGTAGTTAGTAGTTCAATGCATCTTTGTGTTTTTTTTTTTTTTTTTTAATATAGTTTTTTTGTTTCCAGTGAAAATATTATCCACAATAACCAAAGGCAAAAGTATGAAATGAAAGAACATAAGAGGTGGAGAAAAAAAATTGGACAGAACTTGAGATAAGAGAAAAAGAGTAGAACTTTGGCACTTTCTAGCACATGAAGAGGGTTTTGTCAACTTTTTGGGCTCGAAAAGTTAAAAATAAACAAAGTTTGTATTCTACGTAAAGTATTGTTAACCAATAGGTTCGTACAATTTTTTTTTGTGAAAAACTGGATAGAGCCGAAAACTGTAGCCACCAAAAATTATATTGAAAGCAAGTCGAGCAAGTAACATACAAAAAAACGGCTTAGAAGAAGGCAAACTGATAAGAGAAACCATACAATGCTGAAAAGAAATGAATACAAAAACGAAGACAAGTAGCAAGCAGTTAGCTCCAAAACATCATAGCATCAACAAGCAATCACCCAGCAAGGAAGAGAGCATCAGGCTACATCTCAGTAATGAAAATTAAGCAGCGAAGAAATGCAGCAACCAAAACATTAACAGACTAGCGCAGAAACAATACTCATGAAAGTGGTGCACACTACAACTTTGATCACTTGAAAGATAATATCCCCTAACCTGGTTTCCAAAGAGGCCCAGGAGAGTTTGATTAACTGTCACGTGGATAGATTGGAAGAGACAGAGAATTTGATTTGAATTAAGAAGGGGGACCAAACAACTGAATCTGTGTGCTGGTTTACTTCGAATCTATGATCTAATTAGAACTAGTTATTTGCATGCGTGCGATGCACGCCCTGTTAGGATCTGTGGCCTCAAATACATGTAGGCACGGGGTACTTGAAGTTGGAGAAGAAGAGAAGGATACAAAGAAGCAAAGAAAGACAAGCAGCAAGTAGAAGAAGAGAAGTCTGGAGGGGGACGGTCGACCGGTCACTAGGGGTGCGGTCGACCGGTCAGCCCTCTGGATTGATTCCGCACGATGCGGTTGACCGGCTTGGGGTGCGGTCGACTGACACCGACGCAGATTGTTTCTTTTGGGCTTACAGGAGAAAGACCCAATTTGCTATATTTGTGTTTATCTTTTAGGGTTTGCTTGGGGCTATATATATGACCGTAAACTCTAGGGTTTGGTAATAAAGTGGTGATCATTATTCAACTTCAAGAGAGATTGTGCCTAGTGTTTCAAAGGTGAGGGATAAAGATTGAGAGTTGTAATCTTTCTTGTAATCTTTGTATTTCTTTGGGAATAAGAAGTATTGGTTATCTCTGCATATTGGTTGTGTTCTTATGAGATCCATATATTGTGGTGGCTTGTTCTTGGTTCATCTATTTCTTGAGAGTTGCTGTTGCTTGTGGTGCACTTCCGCTATTAGCACTACGAGTTGGGAGTAGATTTCTCCTACAAGTGGTATCGGAGCTTTCAAGTGGTATCAGAGCAGTTGGTTCGAGATGGCCGATAACAAGATGAAGATCGAGAGATTCGATGGGAGTGACTTCGTGATGTGGAAGATTCAGATGATAGCGTATCTTCGTTAGAAAGATCTTGATGGTCCGTTGTTTGATGAGAAGCCGGTAGGTGCAGACAAGGATGCGAAGGTCTTGGCGGAGTGGAATCGTCTGGATCAGAAGGCGCTGGGGCAGATTCAGTTGGGGCTGAGTAGGAAGGCGTTATTTCATATCTCGAAGGCAAAGACCACAAAGGAGGCTATAGAGATTCTCACGGATATGTATGAGAAACCATCGGCATCTAATCAAATTCTTTATATGAAGAAATTGGTTAATATGAAGTTGAAGAAAGGGGGTTCAGTAGTAGAGCATGTGAACAATTACTGTGTGGTTTACAACCAGATGGAAGCTGTAGGTTTGAAGTTTTCAGAGAGGGGCAGTCATTGTTACTTCTATCTACTTTACCCGATAGTTATGGTCCGGTGGAACAGACTATCACATGCACTATGACAGATTCGACGATTCTACAGGATATAATGAGTAGCATTCTGAACGAGGAGGTGAGAAGGGTGAGAAACGGAGGATATCCATCATTATCTTCTAGAGATTCTGCCATGTACGTTGAGAAGAGACGTGGGAGATGTAAGAGCAGTCGAAGAAGAAAGGATCAGAGTAGTTCATCTGAGAGTGGGTCTGATGATAGCGATGGGGGACATGGGCCTGAGTGCTGGTATTGTCACATGAAGGGTCACATGATGCACAGTTGTAAGGCTTATATGAAGAAGAAGCAGGAGAAACCGAAGAGAGATACTCCAAAGGAAGCTCAAGTGGGGCTTGTTGAGGATCTATGCTTATCAGCTCGGGAGGAGTTGGGCACTCAAGATTGGTATTGATTCAGGAGCTTCTTTTCATTGCACTTCGAGGAGAGAGGTGTTTGATGACTACGAGGAGGGTTCTTTTGGAGATGTGATTGTGGGGAATGGTCACCGGTATCCTGTACGTGGGGTTGGTACTGTTCGCGTGAATACTATTGATGATCAAAGTGTTGTCTTGCGGGAGACAAGGCATGTTCCAGACTTGAAGGAAAATCTTATCTCGATTGGAAGGCTAGACAAAGAGGGGTTGTCTACTACAGTTGGTAGTGGGGAGTGGTGTATAGCTGCAGGTTCAAGGGTGGTTGCAAAAGGGAAAGCGTGAGGGAACGCTTTATTTGCTTAGAGACGTGATAGGCATTTCTCCTGTAGTTGACTCTCAGCCGGAATCGAGTAGTAGGTTGTGTGGGGTGTAACCGAGTTCTTTCAGTTGTGGAGGGGAGGTTACTAATTTAGTGGGAGCTGCTGGCCATGGAAGTGATTCTAGTGGGCAAGGCATTGTTGCGGTGAGGGTACTTTGTGAATGGGTAGTTGAAGCTTCAAGTCGCTCTTGTGTGATAGAGAGCGCTGGTATCGATATGTGGGGTGATGTCGATGACGGTAACCGAATTGGAACTGTAGGGGTTGAATAGTCTGCGGAGTTTGTGGAGGTGTCGTCCATGGAGGTTTCTAGTGCAGAAGGTGCATTGAGAGGCTTTGAACCATGTCCAATGTTGATGGAGATCTTGCGAGTTGGGGAGTCTCATAACACGGAATTCGACACGGGAGATTATTTCTCCGATGTTTGTGCTCTATGCGATTGGTGGAGCACATCTTTCATGAGGCGATGAGGGGTGGTTGGTGCACTCCACGTGGTGGAGTGGCGGAGGTGCTCTTCATGAGAGTGATGAGTACTTGGGTCTTCCATGAAAGTGGGAGATGGCAGAGATAATGCGAGGAAAGATTGCAATAACTTTGAAGCGTGATGTATTTGGTCCAAGTGGGAGATTGTTAGGATATGTGGCCTCAAATATATGTAGGCACAGGGTACTTGAAGTTGGAGAAGAAGAGGAGGATACAAAGAAGCAAGGGAAGACAAGCAGCAAGTAGAAGAAAAGAAGTTTGGAGGGTTGCGGTCGACTGACTAGGGGTGCGGTCGACCAACCCAGTCGACTGGGGGTTCTTCGAGTGCAGGAATCCAACAGAGGAGGGAACGGTCGACCGGTCACTAGGGATGCGTTCGACCGGCGTGGGGTGCGGTCGACCGACACCGACGTTGGTTGTTTCTTTTGGACTTACGGGAGAAAGGCCCAATTTGCTATATTTGTGTTTATCTTTTAGGGTTTGCTTGGGGGTTATATATATGGCCGTAAACTCTAGGGTTTGGTAATAAAGTGGTGATCATTATTCAACTTCAAGAGAGATTGTGCCGAGTGTTTCAAAGGTAAGGGAGAGAGATTGAGATTTGTAATCTTTCTTGTAATCTTTGTATTTCTTTGAGAATAGGAAGTATTGGTTATCTCTGCATATTGGTTGTGTTCTTGTGAGATCCATATATTGTGGTGGCTTGTTCTTAGTTCATCTATTTCTTGGGAGTTTCTGTTGCTTGTGCTGCACTTCCGCTATTAGCACTACTAGTTGGGAGTAGATTTCTCCGACAAGTGATATCAGAGCTTTCACGCCATAATATTTTTTTTAATGTACATACTACGATTGTTTGAAAAAAGTGCGATAAAGTACATGTAAAGGGTTGGTGCATTTATTTTTTACTGCTGGAGAAGGCCAGACAGGTAAGCAGAATAATTTTGGCATAGAGTTTATTATGTTTCAGTGCAACCTATATGTACAAATGTGACCTAATATATGGGGATGTTGTTTGGTAATAATAATTGTATCATATGGAATTAGGTATAAAGTGGAGGGTGTTTATAATTGGATTTAACTATATACTATAGCATCAGTGCACAATGAAAGACAGATTTAGGTTTTTGATCGTATCAGTAAAACATTCCATTGGTATCAATTTTTTTTCGTAATCAGAAAAGCAACTACAAAAAACTAACCTCTAAGATAACAATCTTCATAAGCTTCCAACTTGCATGGGCTCAACCAGGAATTAAGGCACCCACCTTGCATCTTTTCCGATCAAATGACAGTGATTAGCAACCCGATTAGCCAGTGTGTTGCCCTCACGGTGAGAAAATTTCACCTTATACAACACTCGTAGTAATCTCCTGTAAAAATATGTAATTACTCTTAACAAAATGGATATTTAATCTATTAAATTTTCTAGTATGTAATTACTCGAAAATCTAGTAGACCAATAATCTAGTAGACCAATAATCTCTAACAATTTTTAATTAAATAGCCTAAAATTGAGCGACTTTTTTTTCCAATTTTTTTGACCCAACATTCATTCGTAACATCAATTCAATTCAATTAGAAGACTACAAAGTACACTAATTTCAAATCAAACACCAGAAATTACAAAACAACACAACACTAATTTTACAAAAATTTCTACAAAAACAAAAAATCAAACACTTACCAGGCATATTGTTTAGACTCAAACGACTCACAGTTGTACGTCACCATTGGAATCACCGCAATTGCAACCGCATCCAATCCATCAAGCCCGTGTTCTTGCTGCAAATAAATAAATTAACCCAATTAGAAACAAAACCCAATAATTTCCCCTATAAAAAAACCCCAAGGAATAAATTAACTGCAAATGAGTAGCTTTGACAATTTGGCAACCCATACCAAACAACCTAACAAAAATAATTGACCTTTAACATAAATAATTGGGTTCCAATATTCAACATAAACAAATCATCATGATGCTTGTCTTTTCCAGATCTATCTTGTATTAGACATAATGTTCTATTATATCCTATCAGATATATGACAATTCCCAAAAAAGTAAAAAAAAAAAATTCAAAAAAGGGGCAAAAAAAACCTAGATCTGAACTGTGCATGATAATTAATTATTAAAGATTAATTATCATGTGATTATTTCTATTTACAAAAACAAATCAAAATAAATAAGACAAGCTGTGCATGTAAAAATTGGATCATTGGCCTAACCAAACACAAGAAATCAAGATCTATATCCAATAGACACCTAACATTAGAAATTTTGATCAAATGTAATAAATTTGACGAACTGTGTGTAAAAATTAAAACTTTGACCTAACTAATACGAAAAATCGAGATTTATATCAAATAGAAGCATAAATTAGAAATTATGATCTAATTAATTGACGAAACCAAGGAAAAAGTGAACGGATTGAATAAGATATATTTCCAATTATATTAAAACCCCAAACCTAAAATCTTTAAATCATTAAAACAAAAAACCCAAAAATCTTACCTTGTTGGCTGTTGAGAATCTATTACAGCTTGGAGGGATTTCTACCCTTGCTTCTGAAGAAGTGAACAAATTAATAAGTTAATAGCATTACTCCAAACTTGATGAAATACCTAACTAAATCCAGATCATTCAAACTCAAGAACTAAAAAACACTCCAATCCAAAAATTACCCCACACCCAGCAAAAATCAACATAACAACTAATGACAAAAACAAAAACCCACAGAAAAGAAGTTACCTTTCTTTTCTAATCTGCGCTCATCTTATCACCAAACTTCACATTCACATCACCCTCTCTGCACAAATCAAGATCCCAAACTTTCTCCCGAAACCCAAATCAAGATCCAAACGTTAATTACTCCCAATATTACTAAACTTACACCAAACAGATCTACTGCATAAAATTTATTGGGGTTTGAAGAAAAAAGGACTGAGGGCGGAGAGACCACAAAGCAAACACGACAAAGCAAAGAGCTGGTAAAACAACTACGGTGGCAGGAAGGCGAGGGTTTGACGACGGCTACGGTGGTGGGAAGGCGAGGGGTTGACGGCGGGCGAATGACGACTGGAGGCGCAGTGGTGTGAGGGGGTCTTGGGTCTCGGTTGCTGCAGTCGGGAGTGAAAGGGAACAGCGGAGGGCGTAGATGGGGCGGTGCGACTGGGCGAGGAAGGGAGGACGGTGCTGGCAACGTTGGGGGGTGGCCGGAAGGTGGTCAGGAGAGATGAAGAATTTATCGCACGTGCAGATGAGGAGAGAGAGAGGCAGTGGGGATTTTGAGAGAGAGGGAGAGGAATCGACGGGAGTGGGGTTTTTTTTTGAGATAGAGAGAGTTTGATTTGAGTGAGAGAGAGATTGAAGTAAATGTGAAGTGAAAATTATGCTTGTGCCCTCTGATTTTGTAGGGATCAGGGGTAAAATTTGACAGAATTAACCCTGCATTATTTTTTAGCTTTTTATGTTTATGAGGGTATGATAGTAAAAAGCCGCCAAAATAGGGTTTTCCTTAATAATAGTATAGATTTAAAATGGATGGCCTTTTTTAGTAATCTTGTTTGTGGGTGTTAGTACTTAGTACTTACCACAATAGTTAGGGCTTACAACAGGATAAGGTTTGGTAGTCATAAAATAAATAAGATGTGGAACAAATGTTGGATTTTATGTCTTGCATACTTATTTAGTGTGAAGAGAAGATGGTGATACAAGTAGAGGGTTCGAAGCGAAGGACCAAAGAGAAGGAGAAACAGTCAGCAGCAGTAGTAGTCAACAGATAAAGGGACAGTCGACCGTGTGGTCGACTGTCACCTTCTCGGGTCGATGGTCTGGGAGTGCGGTCGACCATTCGCGATGCTGAAAGATTTTTTGGATGCGGGTTTGTTGATTCAATTGAAGCTCACTTCGTCTTCTGATTAGATCGTATGGTTCTAATTGTATATTTATCTCTTCAGTATACATCGGATGACTATTGTATCAAGATATCTAAACTAGGGCTTCTCTAGATCTATAAATACAATGTAAACGGTTTCTAGAATGATATGATTCTATTGAGTGCCGAATAGAAGAAGAGAGTACTTCATATGAGAGGGTGAGAGAGTTTCTCCATTGTAAGCAGCAACCAAGTTCCAGTTAGGCTTGAGAAAGGGTCGTGGTGAGAATTGTAATATTCTTGTATCTTCTCTAGTTGAAATAACATCTCGGTTCTTCCTCCTCCGGATTAAGGCGAAAGCCCCAACCGAGACAATTCTTATGTGCTTTGTGTGATTGGTGCGATCTAGTTTTGCTTGGTGGTTTGTGTTGACTGTGTCGAAGATTCAACAAGATCCTCAGTTTTGCCTAATAACAAATACATGTGATTGAACTCAAACTTCTAATATATGTAAGGCTAAACTTGAAAAAATAACTCTCAACTATCTGAGCTTCTAAGAAAACACTCCTCTGCAACTATTAAGTTTTGTTGAAATCCGTGTTTCTTAATATCATCCTAGTACTTATAAAACTTCTACAGTTGTTAGCAGCTAATGAACTATCTTTGATGGTTGAGAAAAAAAGGGACTCTCACTCAAATAGATAATTAAAACTCCTGATTAATTAATTGTCTATCTTTTAATATACAACTGATCAGGTTAACAACAAAAACAAGCTCTTCTCTACAAGAATTTTTTGTTGGATCTTGAACTCAGGGAATCCTAAGCCTAAGATATACAGTAATCAACCAAAGAAAAAGAAAAGAAAAGAAAAGAAAATTATATTATATATATATATATATATATATATATAAAACTTTTGGACAACAAACATGTTGATTACCAACTCTACTTCAGCCTTTTTTAGGCGGCTGTGTATATAATAATAACAGTAAAAGTTAACTCGGCTGAATCACATTCTATAGATAGTTGAGATATAAATAATTTTAATTTGCTGCCCACAGTTTCAGCAAAATTAGCATATACCTTCATATAGAAATATAGAATGCAATACTACTGCATGAATATATAATTTCTCGATTGACTTCAACAATTCTTTACGGGTCATTTCCTCTATCGCATTAACTGCTAAACCACTATGTTAGATCAATACAAAATTATAAGAAAAATTACAAATTGCGCTTGCTCGTGCATAAGTGGAATCTTCTGTATATAACAGATATGTAGGTACATGTAACGAGTGTTCACAATTCACTCAATACAAATGAACCCTCAATCGTCTTTTCTATTGCTAACGGCGGAGTGAGGTTTAAGGGTGACAATGCTTAGTCGTGACTAGATACAGGTGCTGGCTTGAATTCATTGTTGAAATGTAGTAAGTACTAATATGTATATTCTGTTTTCTAATCTATAGGAAGCAGATTCCCCAAATCTCTCACCCCTCAATCTTCTCTCAATCTCCTTTCTTCTCCTCCAAGATTGTAATCCTTATATATAGAGGTATACTGTAAAGAATATGGAACAAGAAGAATAATAAAGATTTTCCCCAAATCTGTTTTCTACATGGTATCAGAGCCTAACAAGATCTAGGCTAGTTGAAGAAGAAGAGACGGAGGCGATCAGATCTGACGTCTCCATCCCGATCCGATCCAGACCAAACCCCGATCCCCGAACCTCCTCGTCGACCCGAGCCTCGTCTCTCCCCGTCTGACCTTTCCTGCTCAAAATCCCTCACCTTCTTCTCCGACCAATCTCCGGCACCCCCTCTGGCAACCAAACCCTATCGCCATCCCCCTCTGCTCCGTCCTCCTCTCTCGACCAGGCCACCGCTCACCCTTGCGCCGCCATTAGCCACACCCCAATGCCAGTTCGAAACCCTGTCTGCTCCTCTTCCCGATCGACGCAGCCCCATGAGCACCGCTGCCCCTTTGTTCCGATCGATGCCGCGACCACCCAGTTGCCGCGTCCCGTCGCACCGCCGCCTGCGATGCCGGCCACCGCCGTCAAGCCGCTCTATTTCTCTCTCCGTCGCTGTTGAGAAGAAGAGAGGGGATCTGTTGGTTTGTGTGTTTGTTGTTCTGAGAAGTGATCTTGTGTTTGGTGTTTTGATCCACTGTGGAGTTGTTGTTTGGGTGTTGGATTGTTGCTGTTTTGCTGTTTGTTGAAGACTCGGTGTTGTTCTTGGCCAAGTTGTGTCGCTTGCTATTGGTTGCTGAAGATCAGATCCGTTGTTTTTCCTTGTACCGCTACCATGGGACAAACAAATGGAGCTGGGAAGAGAATTGGACTTGCCTCCACATTAGTTATAGTTGTAGGTATGATGGTAAGGTATTTAATATTTCTGCCTCTGTTATGAATAATGCATGGATAATTGATTCAGGTGCTACCGACCATATGACTTTTGATTCTAGACAAGTTAAAAAATTTCAACCATCCACCAAATCAACTGTGTCTACTGCCAATGGTGACCCTGCCATTGTTACTGGCGAAGGTACCATACCTCTAACAAATAACCTAACCTTAGATACTGCCCTAGTTGTACCATCCTTGAATTTTAACCTATTATCTGTTGCTCAAATAACTACCTCCTTACATTGTATTGTAGTTTTTTGGCCTTCACATTGTGTGTTTAAGGATATTTGGACTCGCAAGACGATTGGTTATGGGGTTAGACACGGGAAGCATTATTACCTGGATTTAGAATCTGAAAGTTCAAGCAAGTTGACTCAAGCTCTAAGTGTGGAAGGATCCAAAGATGAGAAAAAGAAATCAGATATTTGGCTATGGCATCGACGTCTAGGGCATCTTTTGGTTATTTGAAGAAATTATTTTCAAGTTTATTTTTGAAGTTGGATATTTCTACCTTTCGGTATGATGTGTGAGGTCACCGTGTCTCTTTTTCCCCAAATCCAAGTAGAAGCTCTCTTCCATTTATGATTATTCATTCTGATGTTTGGGGTCCATCCAAAATCACTACATTTGGAGGAGCCAAATGGTTTATGACATTTATTGATGACTATCCTCGTATGATCTGGATTTGTTTGATGAAGTCGAAAAGTAAAGTTAGTGGCTTATTTCAGAAATTTCACAAGCATATTATGATTCAGTATAAATCACAGATTCAAGTTCTTAGGAGTGATAATAGCGGAGAGTACCTGAGTTCGAATCTGCAACAATATTTGGAGGAACACGGCATTGTTCACCAGACATGTTCATATACACCTCAACGGAATGGGGTTGCAGAAAGAAACAATATATACTTGCTCGAGGTGGTTCGTGCTTCTCTTATCCATGGAAACATGCCACTCATTTATTGGGGAGAAGCCCTTGCTTTTGCTGCATACTTTATCAACCGAGTTTCCTCTAGTATCCTAAACTTCCTCACACCATTTCAAGCGTTAACTAAAGCTGTGAATGTACCAAAAGTCGTCAACTTGCCACATCGTGTGTTTGGGTGTGTTGCATTTGTTCATCTTTATCAACATGAATGCAATAAATGTTAACTTCTCGAGCTGTTCGCTATGTTTTCGTGGGATATGCACAGAATAAGAAAGGGTATCGGTGCTGTCACCCACCAACTCAAAGGATGTTTATGACTATGGATGTTGTGTTCCATGAAGATGAAATGTATTTTTCTTCTTCTACGACTGAACTTCAGGGGGAGTACTGAAGTGAAGTTCAGACTCTTGGGTATGATGAAGGGTTTAGTGAAGTTCAGACTCTTAGGTATGATGAAGGGGTTAGTGAAGGTCAGACTCTTGGGTATGATGAAGTAATTACCGGCCAGAACGAACAAATGGATACAAATAATGGCGAATACTTGAATGAAGACCTAGCAAGTGAGGAAGACCCTCATGAAGAAGTGCAACGAAGGGAAGAAGACCCTCTTGAAGAATTGCAACCAGTACCAAATTTCAGTGAGAGTGAACAGTCAGAACCCCAAACTAATCGTCATCGTTGTCCGAAGCTCCTAGAAGAGAATTCCCGCACCGTACTAATAGAGGTATTCCAAAACCCACTTATGAACTTGATCCCACTAGTAACGTCAAATATCTATGAGTAATTATGTATCCACTTACCGCTTGTCGGAATCAAATAAGTCATTTGTAAATCAGTTATCTACTGTATCTATTCCTAACAGTGTGCAGAAAGCCCTTACTGATCTAAGGTGGAAAGCAGCTATGGATGAGGAGATAAAGTTCTTGAAAAAAAATAAGACTTGGGAGATAGTCGAGCTGCCAGCAGGGAAGAAGCCAGTAGGATGCAGATGGATTTATACGGTGAAATATAAGTCTGATGGTTCAATATAGCGATACAAAGCAAGGCTGGTTGCCAAAGGATACACTCAAACGTATGGAATTGATTATGAAGATACATTCGCACCTGTGGAAAAATTCAATATTGTTCGATTCCTATTATCACTTGCTGCAAATCTTGACTGGCCGTTGGAGCAATTTGATGTGAAGAATGCATCTTTGCATGGAGAATTGACAGAGGAGGTTTATATGGATCTTCCACCAGGGTTGAACAGACCAGTCCAACACAATAATAAAGTGTGTCGATTGAGGAAGGCTCTATATGGTCTCAAACAGTCGCCAAGAGCTTGGTTTGGAAGGTTTACAAAATCAATGAGGACATTCAGATATTGTCAGAGTAATTCAGATCATACCTTATTCCTGAAAAGGAAAGAAGGTAAGATTACTGCTCTCATTATATATATGGATGACATGGTAGTTACTTGGAATGATCCTGAGGAGAGAATGGCATTGAAGAGCTACTTGTCACAAGAGTTCGAAATGAAGGATCTTGGCACTTTGAGATATTTTCTTGGTATTGAAGTATCTCACTCGAGAAATGGTATATTTCTGTCTCAAAGAAAGTATGCTCTCGATTTATTGAAGGAAACTGGAATGTCTGCTTGTCAGTCGATTGGTACACCATTAGAAGGATTAAAACTTTGCAACGAACCTGATCATGTGCCTTATGACAAGGAAAGATATCAGAGATTGGTTGGATGACTGATGTATCTTGCGCATACACGGCCAGATTTATCATATGCTTTAAGTGTGGTAAGTCAGTTTATGCATGCACCTCAGGAACATCACATGGATACATTGATGAGAATTCTGAGATATATTAAGTCTGCTCCAGGAAAATGGGTCTTATTTGCGAAACATGGTCACTTAAAGGTTGAGACATATACTGATCCTGATTGGGCAGGATCTATAATTGATAGGCGCTCCACTTCAGGATACTTCACCTTTGTTGGAGGAAATATAGTTACATGAAGAAGCAAGAAGCAGAATGTTGTTGCACGCTCTAGTGCAGAGGCTGAGTGTCGTGGAGTAGCTCTATATATAGCAGAAGCTTTATGGCTAAAACTCTTGTTGCAGGACTTAGGCTGTGGTCCGAATGAACCTATGAAGGTGTGTTGTGACAGTCAAGCAGCATGTGATATTGTCTCTAATCCAGTTCAACATGATAGGACAAAACATGTAGAGGTGGATAGATTCTTCATCAAGGAGAAATTGGATGAGAAAGTCATTGAGATATCTAAAGTGAATTCAGAAGATCAACTCGCAGATATCCTAACAAAGGCAGTTTCGAATCGGCTCTTCTTGAAATTTGTTGACAAGTTGGGCATGTTCAATATCTATGCACCAACTTGAGGGGGAGTGTTGAAATGTAGTAAGTACTAATATGTATATTCTGTTTTCTAATCTATAGGAAACAGATTTCCCAAATCTCCCACCCCTCAAACTTCTCTCAATCTCCTTTCTTCTTCTCCAAGATTGTAATCCTTATATATAGAGGTGTACTGTAAAGAATAAGGAACAAGAAGAATAATAAAGATTTTCCCCAAATCTGTTTTCTACACTCATAAGGGCCCGTGCGCCTTCGTTCCCCAAACCTGCTTGCAAATATAAACATGTACTTTGTTACGTCTCCGACGGAATTAATTAGTGTTTGCATCTTTACATCGATCTGAACAGAAATTAGCACCAAATTGAGGACTTTTGCCTGATTGTCTTCATAGTCAAAACCTCTATCCCAAGTGTGCACTGTTAGAAAATGGATGTAGTAACACAATTAAAAGAAAATCATAACTGTTTCAAAAATACCTGAAGCACAAGCAAAAAAAAAGGGCATTGAGGATCTGATTGTCAGCCTTCGTACAAAAGAAGACAACAGAGGATCTGAGAAGATAGAAGCCAGTAGTCATGTGGCCAAAACAAATGTGGTGGAACATAGTCCAGATTCCAAAACCAATGAGTACAACAACAAAGAAAAAAGGTATAAGCTGGGATCTAAAAGAGGAATCTCCAACAACCCAAAATTTTAAGGCAAGTGCTTTAACTGTGATAAGTTAGATCAAAAATCTACTGATTGTAGACTGCCCAAGAGGAACAGGATCAGAGAAACCAATGTGGTTGAATACAATGTTCAAGATATTTCTGAAATAAACCTCTTAGCTATGGTATCAAAGGTGAACTTGGTGGGTTCAAACCCTAAAGAGTGGTGGATTGACACTAGAGCTACCTGTCACGTGTGCTCTAGCAGAGGAATGTTTTCCACTTTCAAACCATTAGAGAATGGGGAGAAGATGTTCATGGGTAACTCAATTACTTCAGAAATCAAGGGTCAAGGCAATGTGATCTTGAACACGACTTTTGCGAAGGACTGCCTTTAAACAGTGTTATGTATGTTCCTGAAATCCGTAAGAACTTGTTATAATCGTGGATTTCACTTAGTGTTTGAGTCAAATAAACTTATTTTGTCTAAAATTGGAATGTATGTTGGTGGAGGGTACATGAGTGTGGAATGTTCAAACTCAATGTAATGACCATGGTTAAGAATATCAATAAAGTTAGCTCTTCTACTTATATGCTCGAGTCTTCCAATTTATGACATAGTAGACTAGGACATATTAATTATAATACTTTGCATAGACTAATTAACTTGAATCATATACCAACATTTCAAATTAATTCCAAACATAAGTGTGAAACTTATGTTGCGGTAAAACTAATAAGGTCATCTTTCAAAAGTGATAAAAGAAACACTGAACCCATTGATTAAATTTACAGTGATATTTGTGAATTAAAAATGACACAAACTAGAGGTGGTAATAAGTATTTTATTACCTTTGTTGATGATGACACAAAATATTGTTATTTGTATTTGCTTAAAAGCAAGGACAAAGCTATACAAAAATTTGTTCTTTATAAAAATGACGTTGATAATCAACTCAAAAAGAAAACTAAGGTGATAAAAAGTGACCAAGGTGGTGAGTATGAATCGTCATTTGCTGACACTTATGCTCAGCATGAGATTATACATGAAACTATCACACTTTTTCACCTCAGCCTAACAGTACTGCTGAGCGAAAGAATCGCACCTTGAAGGAAAAGATGAATGCAATGTTAATAAGTTCTGGTTTGGCACCAAACTTGTGGGGGGAATCTATGCTTTCAGCTAATTACCTTTTGAATAATGTACACAAAAAAAAAAAGAAGAGAAAGCTTCATATGAATTATGGAAAGAAAGAAAGACATCCTATAATTATTTGCAAATGAGGGGATGTCTTGCCAAGGTGGTAGTACCTCCACCTAAGAAAGTAAAAATATGACCAAAAAAGGTTGATTGCATTTTCATTTGCTATGCACATAATAGTAGTGCTTATCGGTTTATAGTGTACGAATCTAATATCCGTGATAAACAAAAAAACACGATAATGAAATTTAGAAATGCATCGTTCTTTGTAGATGTGTTTCCATTTAAGTCTAAGGAAGAACCATTCTTCCAAACGAATACATGAGACTATCAGTGAAGACAGTCATGACCAAGATAAAGAAGCTGAGGTGGAACCGAGGCGTAGTAAAAGAACAAAAACAGAAAATCTTTTGGTCCAAATTTTTTTACTTCTATGTTTGAAGGTGAACCTCAAACTTTCAAAGAAGCTGTGAACTCTAGTGATAGTCCTCTGTGAAAAGAAGTCATTAAGAGTGAAATTGATTTTATCTTGCAAAACTATTATTGGGAACTAGTGGATCTTCCACCGGGTAGTAAACATTTAGGTTCTAGGTGGATTTTCAAGAGAAAAATGAAAGCGGATGGATCAATTGATAAATATAAGGCAAGACTTATAATTAAAGACTGTAAAAAAAAATAAGGTCTGGATTATTTTGATACATATTCTTCTGTGACGAGAATAAATTTAATTAGAATGGTACTTGCAATAGCAACTTTGCACAATTTCAAAGTACATCACATGGATGTAAAAACAATTTTTCTTAATGGAGATTTAGATGAAGAAATCTACATTGAGCAACCTGATGATTTTTCGGCTCCAGGGTAAACTGATGAAGTCACTGTATTGCTTGAAACAAGCTCCAAAGCCGTGGCATGGGAAATTTGACAACGTCATGGTGACAAATGATTTCAAAATCAATGAATGTGATAAATGTGTGTATGTCAAAGACACGAAAAATGGATATGTCATAATATGTTTGTATGTAGATAACATGTTTATTGTTGGAAGCAATGATAAGATGATATGTACTAAAAATATGCTGAACTACATATTTGACATGAAAGACATGAGAGTTACTGATGTTATATTGAGGATTAAAATCACAAGAACATCAGACGAGCTTGTTTTAAGCTAGTCACATTATGTAGACAATACTTTTGAAAATTTTGATAAAGATAATTCTGGAGTTGCCAGAACTCCGATAGATCTAACTTTACATTTATCGAAGAATAAAGAAGAGAGTATTTTTCAAGTAGAATGCTTTAGAATTATAGACAGTTTAATGTACTTGATGAGTTGTACAATACCAGACATAGCCTATGAAGTTAGTAAACTGAGTAGATATACGAGTAATCCTGAAACCGACTCTTGGCAAGCGGTTACACGAGTATTGAAATACTTGCATTTTAATTGTACTTATGGGTTGCACTATATAGGACATCAGACAACACCTGAAGAATACAGTAATGAGAACTGGATATCTAACAATAATTCAAAATTCACTAGTGGCTATGTGTTTACACAATGTGGTGCAACAGTTTTGTAGAAATTCTAAAAACAAATACTGGTTGCTAAATCTTCAGTGGAATATGAATTTATCGCACTAGAAAAATGTGGGGAAGAGACTGAATGGTTGTGCCACTTTCTTGAGGATACTCCAAGGTGGACAAAGCCTGTGCCTCCAGTCTGCATACATTCAGATAGTCAATCTGCAATTTGTAGAACACAGAACAATATGTATTAATGGTAAATCTAGATATATTCGTCGAAGACATAACACCATTAGACAACTACTCTCTACTGAGGTTATCTCTGTGGATTACGTAAAGTCAAAGAAAAGTATTGCAAATCCACTAACCAAAGGGTTAAACAGAGAGTTAGTTCATAAGTTATCGAAGGGAATGAGCCTAAAGCTCATAAAAGAATATGTCGACATAGTGGATACCCAACCTAGTTGACTGGAGATCCCAAGATCTAGGTTCAAAAGGGATAACTAAATTGTAAAGACCGTACTGGATCACTATGGGGATTTCCCCATGTCTGTTTCTATAATGAAATAGTGTGCCCGTAAGGTGAAAGGTTAAGCTAGAATTTTAATGATTCTTATGCACTGGACTTCCAAGCAAAGTAATACGTGTTACTCTTAACTAAGAAATTACCTATATGAGAGGAAAGATGGGCCACTTCCAAGAGAATAGTTTAGGGCAAAATTCTTATTAAACTCTTGCAGAATCAAGCGTATATTCATGGCCAAAATGAACATAATAGTGAGAACTGAAATGTGTCAGGAAGATTCATGTGTGAGATATGTCATCGTTTACACAAATGAAAAAATTGTTTAAGGACAACACATCTACTGTTTAGTTAGTAAAGTAAACATTTTCCTAAGGGACAGTTCAAAGGGTAATACCTCCCTATCCTATGCAGGTTTCAACCATTGAATTATATCGCCAAGTCTGTCATGTTTGTGGTCGTCAATTTTATTCATGTTGGGAATGTTAGAAAATGGGTGTTTGTAACACCCTTTCAATAAACCAATTTTGAGGCAAATCGGTTTATGGGGTGAATGAGAAATTGTCTCCTTGAAATGGAGGAAAGTAGGTTGGAAAACTTAAAATTTTTAGTCTCATACCAGAAAAGGTTGGAGAACTAAATGAGTATATATTAAAACCCCTTACCTTGGTTTGGTAAGAAAGCAAGCAAAGAAGCTCTCTCTTGCGCGAAAGGGGGCGCAAATCTTGGACCGACATTACATTCGACTTGTGTGCACCCGTGCGTCCTGCAGACACAAATGCCGGACCAAATTGACCACCACCCGTATGTGTTTTATTGCCATTCATTGGTCTGTTCCCCATGAACTCTATAAAATGATAGCCTATCCTTCTCATTCGATACACCAGAAATTCTCTTCTCTTCTCTCTCTGTCTTCTCTGTCTGTTCTTGAGTTCATCAGTGATAGAATCTGCAACTTGTTCAGTTTGTTGGGAGTATCAACCAGGTGTTGTGTTGCTACTCGTACATCCGTTTTATCTTGGGAGATAGATGCCGTTGACAATCCTCTAGCACCCGGTAAGGAGGCATAACTGTTTTAAGGAGATTGTGTGAAAATAAAACTCGGTTTAGATTTCCTTATTGTTTTTTTCTTATATATATATATATATATATATATATATATATATATATATATATATATATATATATATATATATAATTTTCTATACATATACATACATATTGTCGTTTGAGTTTACTTCCAAAATTTGTTGTACTTGCAATTCTACTTCATTTCTTCTAACATGCACTTCACCATTTTTGTGGATAGAAAGCTCAGATATACAATAAGTTGCTCCATTCTGTTTGCACAACCAATAAACAAAATTATTTGTATGAACAACTCAAAATGTAATATCAAATATTTGAACGATTTGGATTGAGTAGAACCGGGTGAGACCTAAGTGAAAATCATATGACAATCTCAAACTCTCTTTCTCTCTGGTTCTGACTTGAGCGTTGGATAGTGTAACACCCCGAATTCCAAATATAACTGAATTCGAGAGTTCTACAGGATCTTTTCACTTCTTTCGTATAATTTTACAAGGAATTTAAAACTTTTATTTCAACAATAATTACATCAGAGTCTTTTACATCAATAAGCAGCGGAATTAATAAAATACAACAATAATAAATGGACAATTGTTACAACTTTAACATTTAAGTAATCAACAGCATCATCAATCATCTTTATATCTTCATGTAACTCCAAATCCTGCATATAAAACTGTGGGCGCGTCAGTTTCTTACAACTGACAAAATATTATACACGGCCATCCTCTCTATGCCGGAAACAGTATAACGATTCTTAAATACTTTAGCAAACACAAACTTGATCACAAACAAAGCTACAAAAGGGACTATCCTATTGATGTCGTGTTGTGCGGTGCACTTAGTTCTTAATGCAGTTGTTTATATTATATGACACTAATGCGCACTTGTTCGGATTCTATGCATCCCATACTACATAGGTCCAAGGGCAAGCCCTTAATCGCTCTTCATTTTTTTAGGGTTCAATCCCTCGCCATGACTTAATCTACTCCTGTAACTACGGTGAGTATCCTAGATGGTCTGTGAGTACAAGCACGTGTCCTGGCCCCTGGAGGGGAACCCCGCGCCATGTCTTGACTCATCAAGCATGCATTCTGCGGTAATTCAGCCTCCTCCCTGAACACGATCCTCTTGCAGTCACCAAAACATCCCACAAGCGTGACTAAAGTCCGATCATTCTGAGTTGTACCCGTGCCATGTCTTGACTCATCAAGCATGCATTCTGCGGCTCACACACCCGCACCGTAAACTCTAGTTCTCATACTTATGTTTTCCTCTCACTTTCATTACATCTCTACTATGTATCTATCTGTAATTTTGGCAAGTGTCATAGACGTTCCATGATTACAAGCACGTGTCCAAGACCCTGGAGGGAAACCTCGCGCCATGTCTTGACTCATCAAGCATGCGTTCTGCGATAATTCAGCCTCCTCCCTGAACACGATCTTCTTGCAGTCACCAAACATCCCACAAGCGTGGCCAAGATCCCGATCATTCTGGAGTATTGCCCATGCCATGTCTTGACTCATCAAGCATGCATTCTGTGGGTCACATCCGCATCGTAGACTCGAGGCTCCCATACTTATGTTTTTCTCTTACTTCCATCACAGCCTTACAAAGTTTGTTTTAAAGAAAATCATCACAACCTAGAGCTAGCTTACCCCATCGGACTTAAATCAACAACAGAGACAGTCAGCCTACCTGGCTACTTCTCAAGAGACGCTCAACCCTCAACGGTTAGCTCTCAAATCATAAATAAAACTGCCGGTCACTAGGGTCTCGCCTAGCCTCTAGATTCCAACAACCATATCTTTTTAGAGATCAACAATATTTCATAATCAATCTCCAATAATAATTCCATTTCTTTTGTTCCCAAACTCTTTCTCAAAAACATTTCTTTTATGATCTCATAACATGAGAACAATTTAAATCTGATTTCTTTATCAATTTCATCTTCCACCTCCTGGTGTGCATTTCACAATAAAACTCAATCACATATTAATAACCATAAAATCTCATATTCAACTTATTTAACTTTCATTTGTCAAGAATCAAATCCAAACTCAAGAACCAGAAAATAGTTCGGTTCAGTCGACTGGTGGCAATATCAGTCGACTGTTCCGTGAGTACTTTGCACATCAAAAACAACAGTCAGCTCGATCCAGTCGACTGTGAAACAGACAGTCGGCTGCTCTACGAGACTTGAAACTTCAGTAATAACACAGTCGGTTCAGTCGACTGGTGACAGTATCAGTCGACTGTCCCGCAAATATCTTGAAACTCAAACATCAAATTTGTGACAACAGCAGTCGACTATGAAAGTATTCAGTCGACTGTCCCGCTGATGAAAACCAACTTTTTTACACTTACCAGTCGACTATGGAAGTGAACAGTCGACTGTCAATCACTCAAATTGCAGCATACATATAATTTTCGACCTTGTAATTGATTTGTACTTCCATATAAAAATATAGATCATTTTCAGAAATGTATTCCTTTAAACAATTTCGTGTTTGTTATCAAATTCTCAAGTTTCTCATTTTTCAATGAAATCCTTAAAATGCATCAAAACACCTATTCAATCCATTTTCCAAATAAGCTGTTTTCTTTTATCAAAATTACTTATAAAAATCTCTATACTCAAAAATAGATATTTGAAGTTGGAACCACACTTCTTTGCCATGTTAACAATAAACACTTCTTTTACACACGTTTGCATTATTTTAACCAATGTCTCAACATACATCAATTTCATGCAATCACTTCAATTCTAGCATTTCAACTAGCAATCATAACAAGCATAGCAATTTGCATCTACCACAATCAATCAAAGTTTAACGATTCATTTCTACATTAATTTGCATGCAATCAATTCAATTTCAACCAAATAAATTATATATCATCTATCATGCATATTTCTAAATTTAGAAAGCATTTAAGAAACACCCACCTAAAATGAAGATTTGTTACCCAATGAACTCCTAGAATTAGGAGCTCCTAAAGAAAACTCCAATTGCAACTCCTCAAAATCTGCGCACCAAGGCAAGCCTCCAAGCTCCACATTTTGGCAAGCATCCATCATCAAGAGCATCTCCATCCCCACTCCATTCGGCAACAACAAAGACAAACTCCCATCTTCTTTCATGTACACATACTATGTATGTACATATATATACATTAGTATATGTATATAGGCAAGTGGAATGGTGATTAAGTGGAGAAATGGGCAAAGTCTTTGCTGGTTTGTTGCTTTCGGCATAAGTAGGAGAGAAGAGAGAAAAGAGATGAGAGAAAGAGAGATTAAGGGTGCACTTTTATAAGAGAGCTAATGGGTAGTTATAGCAACCACCCCACATGAACTCCACTAACCCCATATTTGAACTTTGTAACTTACTTTCCCTCCCATTCCAAAATCAAAACTCCAGAATTTCCCTCCTCTCTAATCAGCCCGGTCCCCAAAAATGTGCACATCGCACGTGTGCACGTGCTTTGTGTACACCAAAAAAAAACAATTTATTTAATTAGTCCCTTTAAAACAATTATTTATATATATGTGATAAATATATAAAATTAACTTTTAAAAAAAAACTATACTTTTCATGCACAATAAAATGGAAAGAAACATTTCATGAAAATTTATTTTGAAGGAAGAACGCGCTTACAACACGTGCACCAAAACACGTGCGTCGCCCGTAAAATCTCAAAAATACAAAAATTGACTTTATGAACCGAAAAAATATTTATAATCAATTGGAATGCAATATAAAGTATATTTAATATACATATTTGATAATATACTCAAATGTACAGAAAACACGTGTATTGCACGTAGAAATTTATTTTAACTAAAATAGACAAAAATTGAATTCTATTTACAAAAATGAATTTAAACATGTTTATAAAAACAAATACTTGAAATCCATTGAAAACTTTGCACGTAACGGTGGAATATCGACACGTGCATCGATAATACGTAAAAAGCACGTAGAAACTCAAAGATTGAAATTTAGCATTTGAGTTGTCTCAAATGGCATTTTAAGAATACGAGATTGTATAAATACTCAGAATTCAAAAATACATATCAAAATGCGTTATGGATATAATCAGTAACAGTACAAAATGCACGTGCGTAACACCCGAGGGCAAAATTGTCATTTAAATTTTGCGGGGTGTTACAGATAGTCTGTCGCAAGGGCCATCCCCGGTGTTTCAGGCTTTTTGTAGGTCCATCGTCCGCATCTGCAACCGTCAGATTCAGATCAAGGTGCTCTTTCAATGATCCAGATTCAATCTTAAGAGCTCTAAACATTTTTTACGACGATAATCAAATGTTAGATCTTTAGTAACCGAGCTCACAAAAGAACTTGAAGGTCTGATTCGTTGGGGCTATCTCTCCCAAATTTTCCATCAAAAGAACAATGCCATAACCCCTCCAGCACGGGGGGTAATAAGCGTCACGAAAGGCCCTCTAAATCACAAGACGCAGAACACATGGTCATTCTTCATTTTATTCTCGGGGGGGGGGGGGGATTTCAACTCCTCCTGCAAAGCCTTTGTGAGGGAGGTCAACTCGGTACACAATATCCTGCCTGCCAAAAGCATAGGGGTCCCGATATCTTTCTCCTACAAGGACTTAGAAGGTGTTCGAACACCTCATTGTTACACATTGGTCATAAACCTTTGCATGGTGAATCATGAGATGCCACATCCTGATGGACAACGGTAGCTCCGTAAACATCCTTTTCATGAACACTTTCAACGGCCTCAAGCTCCCCCGAAACAAAATCAAGCCAGTCGGCTACACACTCCACGGGTTCTCCGGTGCTCCCGTTCAAGTTGAATGAATCATCACACTCGATGTTACAGCAGGAAAAGCCCTCGCTACTCGAACAGAAGCACTGGACTTTATGGTAGTCAACGTTAAAGTGGCGTACAATGCAATATTTGGCCGTCCAGCAGTTGCTTTACCACATGAAAATGAAGTTCCTCTCAACAGCAGATATAGGCCAAGTTGTAGGGAGCTAACAGGAAACACGAGCATGATACACTGCCACAATGGGGGGCTCGGTCTCCAAGCCCGTAAACGAGCTTGAATCTACCGCACTAGAAAATCCTGCCAAGAGCTTCCAAACCTGCCAAGCCATCTCCCGCCAGGTCCAAATTCGTCATCATCAGAATATAGTAATAGACTTGAATCCCCCGCCCGAAGCCACTCCGCTCATTCAACAGAAAGAAATAATCCTACCTACACAAATTGACAAACCTGAAGATCTCCTATTTTCTCTACAAAATAAGGGAAGGCTCGCTTCAAAATTTGTAAGTCCAAACAAGGTTTATCAAGTTGTTCGCCTAACGGCTCATCAACTTGAAGACTCGGTGGGAAAGGTAATATCAGCAGGGACTTGGAAAGTGGAACACTTCATGAACTTCAACAACGGCACTTGACGCTTTCATCTTCTACATATTTTCAATATTTTCCAATAAAGACCGCTCTCCCCACCGGTCACTGCATGTAATAAAGGCATGCCACTAGAGCAGTTGCTTAGTTTTATTTTTAAATATAATTTAGTATTAATTTTTGCAACGATCTTGTATAATTCTCTAGATGCAAACAATTAGTTAAACGCCAATCCTACTCCTAAAAACGTCACCAAAAACTCATTAAAAGCTCCTTATAAGACGAGTTTGGAGTTCATACTTGTGGCTCAGAGTCGCTCTAGTAATTTGCAATGTGGTAAATTCAGAGTTCAACTCACCATTTGATCTGCTCCTGCAACTCGTTAAACACTTCAATGACAAGTTCAAAGTTCATACCCATGGCTCAAAGTTGCTCCCGCAACCTGCAATCAAGCACGTTCAGAGCTCAAATCGTCATTCGATTTACTTCTGCAACCTGTTAAATCCCTAAACAATAAGTTTGGAATCCGTACCCATGCCTCAGAGTTGCTTTAGCAACCCTCTAACAAGCAAGTTCAGAGCTCAACTCTCCATTCGACATGTTCTTGAAACTTGTTAAAAACCCATAAAGACGGATTACAGGTCCATAATCGTGTATTGCAGTTGCTCCACCAAACCTGCAAATAAGCAAGTTCGGAGCTCAACTCTCCACTCAAAGCGACTCTCACAATTCGTTGGAGGAACCATACAGCAAGTTCGGAGTCCAACTCCCTCCTACAGTTGCTCCTACAACTGGCTAATTACAAAATAACAAGTCTGGAGCCCAACTCCTCCCTAGAGCAGCTCCTACGACTAGTTGATACCCAAGATGACAAATCACAGGACAAGACACAAGCATGTAAAATATTTCTTATTTCACAAACAACAAGTCTCGTTACAACTGCAGAATTACAATGAGCCTATGTTTCATGCTTAAGCGTCGCAACAAAAGTCTTACAAGCATTATACAATAAGCTGTCCTGCAAATCGTCCTCCTGGCTATACGGTAGGGAGATGTTATGCCTAAAAGACTCAAACCACTTCACAGGCCTCCTGCCCACTAATAGCCCCCCAGGGTTGCCTAAACTCTTGACGATGAAATTCAAGATAAGCTTTCCTTAGGCGATCAAGCTCCAAGTCTTTCCTACCACCTTCATCTGAGTAAGCTCGGCATCCCGAAGACCTCGTTCAGTGTACAAGACTATTTATTAGGAAAGAGACGAATTGAATTACTTCACCGTAGAACAAACACAAAGGACGTTACTTCAATATCAAGAATACTCGGAACAATGACAACTCATCATCCCCAAGCAATGAGTTTAGCGCTCAGCCCATCTTCCAAGTTCCCTCAACAACTCTTAACTCCAAATAACGAGTTCAATGTCTTACTCTTTGCTTGATCTCCGTCAATCACCTGTTAACTCCAAATAAAAAGTTTAGTGCCCCGCTCTTCGCTCGAGCTCCGTCAATAACTCGTTAACTATAGACAACGAGTTCAATGCCCTGCTCTTCGTTCTAGCTCCGTCAATTACTCGGTAACTCGATACAATGAGCTCCTTCCCTTGCTCTTCGCTCGAGCTCAGTCAACAACTCGTTACTCCTTATAACGAGTTAATTGCCTTGCTCTCCGCGACAACAAGTTCAGTGCCTTGCTCCTTGCTCGAGCTCCATCAATGACTCATTGACTCTATACAACGAGTTCAATGCCTTTCTCTCTGCTCGAGCTCCATCAACAACCAGTTAATTCCAGACATTAAGTTTAGTGCCTTTCTCATTGCTCGAGCTCCGTCAACGACTCATTGACTCTAAACAACGAGTTCAATGCCTTGCTCTCCGCTCGAGATCCTTCAACAACTTATTAACTCCATATGACAAGTTCAACACCCTGCTCTTCGCTCGAGCTCTGTAAACAACTCCTGAACACCATACAAAAACTTCAATTTCTTACTTCTCGCTCAAGCTCAATCAACTACGCGTTACTCTTTACAACGATTTCAATGCCTTGCTCGATGCTCAAGCTTCGTCAATAACTTGATGGCACCATACAACGAGTTTAATGCCCTGCTCTTCGCTCAAGCTCCGTCAACATCTCGTTAACTCCAAACAACGAGTTCAAACACCCCGCCCTCCGCTTGAGCTCCATCAATAGCTCGTTAACTCCGAACAACGAGTTCAATGCCTTACTCTTTGCTCGAGCTCTGTTAATGACTCGTTAACTACATACAATGATTTTGGTGCCTCGCTCTTCACTCTAACTCCGTCAACGACTTGTTAACTCCATACAACAAGTTTAATTCCCTGCTCCTTGCTAGAGCTCTGTCAACAACTCGTTAACTACATACAGCGAGTTCAGTGCCCGGCCCTTCGTCTGAGCTCCGTCAACAACTCGTTAACTCCATACAAAGAGTTCAACTCCCTGCTCTTCGCTCGAAGCTCTGTCCATAACTCGTTCCATACAACGAGTTTAATGTCTGCTCCATACAACGAGTTCAACACCTTCCTCTTCGCTAGAGCTCCATCAACAACTCCTTGACTTCATACAACTAGTTCGGTTCCCTACTTTCCGCTCGAGCTTCGTCAACAACTCATTGACTCTACATAACGAGTTCAATGCCTTGCTCTTCGCTCGAGCTCCGAAAATAGCTCGTTAACTCCATGCAATGAGTTCAGTGCCACTCTTTTCGCTCGAGCTCCGTCAGCAGCTTGTTAACTTCGTACAACGAGTTCAACGCCTCGCTTGAGCTCGAGCTCCGTCGATAGCTCGTTGACTCCATACAACGATTTCAACGCCCTGCTCGAGCTCGAGCTCCGTCAATGGCTCGTTAACTCGATACAGCGAGTTTAATGCTCTTTGCTCAAGCCCCGTTAATGACTCATTAGCTCCACGCATCAAGTTCAATTCCTTACCCTTCGTTAGAGCTCTGCTAACAACTTGTTGACTCCATACAATGAGTTTAATGCCCTGCTCCTCGCTTGAGCTCTGTCAATAACTCGTTAACTCCAAATAACGAGTTCAATGTCTTGCTCTCCGCTCGCTCTTCGTCAATAACTCGTTAACTCCATACAACGAGTTTAATGCTCTACACTTTGCCTAAGCTCCGTCAATAACTCATTAGCTGCATACGACGAGTTCAATACTCTGCTCTTCGCTTGAGCTCTGTCAACAACTCGTTAACTCCATATAACGATTTCAATGCCCTGCTCTTTGCTCAAGCTTCGTTAATAATTTGTTAGCTCCATACAATGAGTTTGGTGCCCCGCTCTTCGCTTTCGTCCAACGTTCAAATCCATCCTAAAGTTGCCTCTACTCACTTGGTGGGTGCAAACGGCAAGCTCAATGTCAACTCTGCTCAAGAGTTACCCCTACAAACTTGTTGGGAGCAAACAACAAGTTCAAGGTTCAACTCTGCCCAAGAGTTAACTCTACAAACTTATTGGGGGAAAATAACGAGTTCAAACATCTAACTCCGTCTTAGAGTTGCCCCTACAAACTTGTTGGCATACAGCAAGTTCAAATGTTCAACTCCATCTCAGAGTTGTCTCTACAAATTTGCTGGGTGCAAACATCAAGTTCAACGTTCAACTTCGTCTCAGAGTTGTCTCTACAAACTTACTGGGTGCAAACAACAAGTTTAAACGACCAACCCCGTCTCAGATTTGTCTCTACAAATTTTCTGAGCACAAACAACAAGTTCAAATGTCCAACTCCGTCCAAGAGTTGCCTCTCCAAACTTTCTGGGTGTAAATAGTAAACTCAAACGTTCAACTCCGTCTCAGAGTTGTCTCTACAAACTTGCTGGATGCAAACAGCAAATTCAAACATCCCACTCTGTCCAAGAGTTGCCTCTATAAACTTGCTGGATACAAACAGCAAGTTCAAACGTTCAACTCCATCTTAGAGTTGCCTTTGCAAACTCGTTGGGCGCAAATAGTAAGTTCAACATTCAACTCCTTCTCAGAGTTGTCTCTACAAACTTGTTGGGTGCAAACAATAAGTTCAAACGACTAATCTCTTCTCAGAGTCGTCTCTGCAAACTTATTATGTGCAAATAGCAAGTTCAAACGTCCAACTTCATCCAAGAGTTGCCTCTACGAACTTGCTGGGTGTAAACAATAAGTTCATAGGTCCAACTCTGTCATAGAGTTTCCTTTACAAACTTGTTGGACACAAACAACAAGTTCAACGTTCAACTCTGTCTTAGAGTTGCTTCTATAAACTTGCTGGGCGCAAACAAAAAGTTTAAACATCCAACTCTGTCTTAGAGTTATCTTTACAAACATGCTAGATGCAAACAATAAGTTCAAATGTCTGACTCCATCTCAGAGTTGTCTCTAGAAATTTGTTGGGCGCAAACAACAAGTTAAAATGTTCAACTCCGTCCTAGAGTTGCCTCAAACAAACTTGCTAGGATCAAACAAAAAGCCCAGAGTCTGACTACCTTCCAAAGTTTGCTATGAAAATAGCTCTTCTAGGTCGGCCACATACATAAGATCCAATGGTCAAAGCACTCACCTCCTAGACAAACGTAATACTCGTCCAACAACGAAATGCTCGACCGACAAAACAAGCGAACAACACAACACTTGGTTGGTGAAATAGAGGTTCAATGAAACAAACGATGAAATGCTCGATCGGTAAAACAAGTGAACAACACAATGCTTGGTCGTGAAAGAGCGGTTTAGCAAAGTGAACTATGGGGTGTATTGATCGACAAAACGAGTTGAAAAGCACAAAAAGCCATGTTCGCCAAAAAGATTTTGTCGACCTATAAACCCAGATCTAAAGGACAAACTTTGCATGTATGTATATATGTTTCTATATACATATAACCCCATGCATGCACAAAGAATGAAATGCTTCCTTGAAGCAAAAAACAAAAGCTTCAAAGCTCCATGGCATCTTGGTCCACAAGCCCCGAAGTCAACAAAACTCCAACTCAACCAACTGTGAACTTCAACGAAGCCGAACTCGACATCAAGCTTCCAACTCGTCGATGAAAAATCCTAGCTCAAAGTGACACAAGCTAGACGATGCTTTAGCCTGACCACAAGCAAAAACCAAACCCAAAGTTAGCAAAATCCACCACAAATCCAACCCGATGAAGCTTAGAGATCACCGAACACCCTAACTCAGCCAAAATCTAAGTCACCAGAGCTTCGAAGGTGACTCAAACTCAACACTTGGTCGTTGGGACTCTTGGTCGCCGAAACCCAACAAACAGCTTGTCGACGAGAGGGTGGTCGCTAAAACCCACCAAGGCCAACACATGCTAGGTCGTCGAGAATTGGTCGACGAAGAGGTGGTTGCCAACTCCCCGGTAGCCAGCTCCCTGAGCACCAACTCCATGGTCACTGAAGCTTAACAAAACCCAAGAAGCTCACTAGAACTCTTGGTCACCAAAACCTTGAGGTCACCAAGGCTTTAGCTCAACATTAGGTCAAGAACGACAAGCAAACTAGTCACCGAAGATCCTGGTCGACGAGGAGATTGTCGCCAACCACGAGCTCGCCAAAACTCTTGCTCACCGGAACCCAACCCAGTAAAATACTCGAAACTTGCCGCAAACAATAACCAATTAGGCTAGGAAAGGTGGTCGCCAATACTTGTGGTCACCAAAGCCCTTGGTTGCCGAAGCCTTTTGGTCGCCGAAATGCAAGGTCGACTAAGAGAAGCTAGCCAAAACGGTTGGGCGACCAAGCAAGCGCTCGCGGCAACAGAGGACCATCAGATTGCCCAGAAGATCGGACGCACATGAGATGGACATGCACGATTGAGTCACATCGCGTGCTTCATCCCTGCTGCTCCATTATGCTTCTCAACCTTCAGATCACTCAGAAAATTGATCCCTGCTTTGATGGACATGCCACATCGCCTCCGTTCTTCCACGTGCATCACAAAGGCTTGATCCCACTCAACGGGCAAGCTTGAGCTTGATGGACGCACGTGATCTCACCATGTCATCTCCTTATCATAGCAGCTCCATCATGACCGCTCGATCTCATCTGCGAGTGAGCCTGGGTCTGGTCGACACATCAGAGTGCTCTTAAAAGTGCAACAGGTTTGATAAATTAATAAGAAATCCCCAAAATCAATTATAATTTAATTAAAAATTTCAAATAATAATTATGAAATTTGTAAAATCAATTAAAATTTCCAAAAAATAATTAAAAATTGGGATAATTAATTAAAAATTGGAAAAGGAATTATTAATTGGGAAAAAAATATTAAAAATCCAAGAAAATTATGGAAAATTCTAGAAAAATTCAAAAAAGTTTAGGAAAATATTTGCCGCCTCCAGAATCTTTCAACAAGTTCAAGACATCTACAATCATCTTTATAAGTCAAGATTGTACCCCAGAACTCCGAAACAAGGCAAACTACTTTCCGAAAGCCAAGAAAATTATCTTTAGGAGTGGGGGACTTATGATAATGGTAAAAACCACAGCAAATGATGGTCATATGATTCCAGCATAGATCTTAAAACTTCTACATGTATATTTACAGTAACAGACCTCCTTAACAAGTCTAGACCTTTTTTAGGCTCATTAACAAGACATGAGTCACTTTCAAGCCCATTAACAGCGACTGGGCCTACCAAGAGAAACCCAGCACATGAGGGTTTTAAGTCAAATTTCTTGTTCCCATCCAAAAAGTAACCAATTCTATCTCTTAAGGGGGAGAATCAACATGAGATAACAGATTTGTCTCAATCTCATAACTGTTTCTCAGGCATATAACCCCCCCCCCCCTGCGCCTTCCCCAGTCAGAAGGTAATCAAGATTTTATCTCTCTGGTTCTGACTTGAGCGTCAGAGTGTCTATTGCCGGGGCCATTCCCGGTGTTTCAGGCTTTTTGCAGGTCCATCGGCTGTGTTAGCAACCGTCGAATTCAGATCCAGGTGCTCTTTCAATGATCCAGATTCAATCTCAGGAGCTCTAACCAATTTTTATGGCAACGATCAAATGTTAGATCTTTTGTAGTTTCCTTCAAAATATAAACTCATTATCTGTTTGCTCTCACACCAAAATAAGCAGCAACACAGAGCATGGATGCATGTATAGAAGAAAGTGTCTTACATATAATTAAGTTATCTTTTATGGTTAAGTTGATGTTGTTATAAAATATATGGATGCGATTTAATAATGTGGTTTGAATATTTCATATAATTAAGTACTTCAACTTAAAAAGTGCAATTCATATAATTAAGTACTTCAACTTAAAAAGTGCAATTGAGATTGGTTTAAGTTCAATTATCTACCAATTGCACAACTCCAACTCCTAGATTATAATAGTTGATCTATAGATTTTTTTTTTAACTATCAAAATTACAAGTTTTTGGGGCGGGTTACTCGTGTTTTTAGAAAATATGTTTCGTGATGCATCCTTGAAAAAATGGTAAAATCATGTTAATTGAGGCCAAGCACACTGAATCTCAAATAAATTTGTCATGCCCCACTTCCTAAAAATATAAAAATACGGGCACGCGACTAAGGCCCAGCGAATGATATATATATCATCCATAAGATGTCATAGTTAACTCAATAATATAAAATACAATCACAACCATACATGAATAAATAATCACATAAACAAGAAATAAACTTAAATAATCCACGAAATAGTCCACAAATAACCAACATTTGGAAGTAAAACTTCGGGTAAAAAATGCCCGAAAATACAATGTATGAAATAACTGGAAATAAACATAAATGAGATAAACTATTGCAGGCTAAAAAAATCTAGTTCCATCAACTCGGAAATTTGTTCACCAAGTCCTTCGGTTGCTTCCTCTGCGACACCTGCAAGCTCAACATCTATAGTTGGGGGGGAGGGGGGGTGTCCATTAGAGCAAGCTTCGGACAACAAGTAGTTACAAGCAATGAAACAATGAAGCTTAATATAACAAGGAACAAGAAACATGAACAAGGAACAATATGATCAAGTACGATACAAGTTACATGGAAAGAATAAGAACTATCAATTCAATTATGTAATGAACATGACAATGTAAGATGCAAATGACAATTCGATCAACTTTCAAAGTACAGGCAATCGGAAACAGAGTCATGAATTCGGAAACATGCATATATGAAGTCATTTAATCTGGAATCATAAATTGGGAAACAAGTCATGTAAATGGGAAAATGCAAACATGTAAACGAGAATCATGTAACTTGTAAACAGAAATTACGAAAACTTGTAAACAGAAATCATATTACTTGTAAACATGAATCATGTAACTAGTAAACAGGAACCATGCACATTCTCAGTGTTAATCTTAAGTTTATCAATCTTTTATCAATTCTAACTAATCCATGCAATCCTGTGTCCCACACCACGTGTTGGGGTGTATACAAATATGTGAACACTTAGACTCTAGTGGTGAATTCTATAAGATCATGTACTCAGATCTTGCAGTGACATTAACAGGAAACATATCATGTACACATGAATACATGTAACAGGAAACAGGTAAACATGTAAACATGAGTCACTATTACGAGAAACACAGGTCTCCTTCCGAGTACACTCTCCTATATTGTTCTGTAACGCCCCGCCCCAATACTCAGACAATTTTAATATTTTTAGAAGACAAATTAGATACTATGTAGTACAACTGCCTACCACAGGCTGCCTCTCAAAAGGTGGTTAACCAATTAGGTGACTCTTGATCATTGGCAATTATTTTTATACTGAAATTATTTTTGTACACATCCAATATGGGACTATTATTCTCAATCTCTTCCACAATTACCGTAAGCCTAATATTTTTCAAATCTTATATATATATTATTTCTGAAATACGGGGTATTACATACACCCCACCTTTATTTCAAATCTTATATATATATTATTTCTGAAATACGGGGTATTACATACACCCCACCTTTAGAACCGGATTATACAATCCGGTCAATTCAAATCAATTCTCAAACAATCCCTCCTATAGAAATATTCTATAGGACAACATCACAAATATTTTTCAAATCTTATATATATATTATTTCTGAAATACGGGGTATTACATACACCCCACCTTTAGAAATCAGCGTCCTCGCTGAGTACAGGGCACACATCTAGTGTAGGATCCGCCTTTCTAGCCGATGTAGCGTCGTCCTCGATCCCGATAATTCCGGAGACTAGTCCCACACCACAAGTAATTACCGTGATAATTCCGTCACTGAGTACATGGCACACATCTAGTGTAGGATCCGCCTTTCTAGCCGATGTAGCGTCGTCCTCGATCCCGATAATTCCGGAGACTAGTCCCACACCACAAGTAATTACCGTGATAATTCCGGGGACTATCTCACACCGTAGATCATACTGAGGCCCTCTTCTACATCCGGTGTCGAAAGTCGGCTCTGATACCATTTGTAACGCCCCGCCCCAATACTCAGACAATTTTAATATTTTTAGAAGACAAATTAGATACTATGTAGTACAACTGCCCACCACAGGCTGCCTCTCAAAAGGTGGTTAACCAATTAGATGACTCTTGATCATTGGCAATTATTTTTATACTGAAATTATTTTTGTACACATCCAATATGGGACTATTATTCTCAATCTCTTCCACAATTACCGTAAGCCTTCATCCAAACCATATCATTCAATATTTAACATACCATACAATTCAATCCCTTCAACAGATGTCATCTATTTCTTTCTCAACCAACCGGGCCCCACATACAGGTGATGTCATCACCTTCACAAACCAAATCCAACAACAACCACAGCATTCAAACCGGATTATACAATCCTATCAATTCAAATCAATTCTCAAACAATCCCTCCTATAGAAATATTCTATAGGACAACATCACAAATATTTTTCAAATCTTATATATATATTATTTCTGAAATACGGAGTATTACATACACCCTACCTTTAGAACCGGATTATACAATCCTATCAATTCAAATCAATTCTCAAACAATCCCTCCTATAGAAATATTCTATAGGACAACATCACAAATATTTTTCAAATCTTATATATATATTATTTCTGAAATACGGGGTATTACATGTTCACTACTAGATTCTTTCCCTTATTATCCCAACTTGTCATTATTTTACTACAATTAAACATGAACATGCACAATGAGAACGTGTATTAAGACAATATCAAAAAGGTATCAAGGGCTATGCTGTAACACCCTGAGCTTGGCTCAGCTATGCACGTGGCTATACGTGCGCGCAATACGCGAACAAATAAAATTGTAACAACTGCCCACCACAGGCGTGCCTCACAAAAGGTGTCCGGATCGTTAGGTGCCTTTTGATCCTTGGCTATATCTATTATACTCACTTTCTCTTCTTATCCTTGGCGATGTGGGACTTTAACACCCACGCCCAAGCCAGGTGCCACGTCACCATGCATGCATGCAGCCACCCTCTTCTCCCATTTTCATTTAATGCACTCATATATCCTAAACCCATGGACAATCTATAGGCTCCCTTCTCAATCCAATTAATCCCATAGCTCTATAGGATCATCCTATAGGCCAACTCCAACCAATCTTCTCATCCTATATATATATATATATATATATATATATATATAACCCAATATAATATTTATATATATACCTCTCTTAAGTACGGGTGTTACATATGCAATGTATGGTATATAATGAAATTCATTAAATGCAAAATAAACATATTTATATGTAAACATGAACATACAAATTTTGGACAGTAATACGTTGTTGTACAGAAACTAACTTTTTCGTTGCTACGGAAAAGAGAATCAGGTTCTGTCAGGGGTTCCAGAAACTAAACTCCCTGCCGGTTCCAACTCATTTTCACACGACATAATATAATAACAGTCATTTGGAGGAACCAATTTGTTGAGGAAGCCACTTGAAAATCAGAGGAAAAGATGATGAAAGATCACCCTGAACTCTTTAACTAAAATTTTGTAAACTTTTCTTTTCTTTCTTTATATTTTTCTCACTCCTAAGTGTAGTTCCGGGGATGGAACTATTCTAAGGAGGGAGTGCTGTAACACCCCACATTTTTTATTTAAATTAAAAATGTATTTTTTAATTTTTGCACGTATGATGCACGTGCTAATTTATCCATCTCTTTTCTTACTTTCATTTACAAAATTTAGCATGCATAGTCTTATTTAGCCTTTTATTTAATCCATCGACCTAAAGATAAATCCTAGCCCATTAGATTGATTAAAAGAAGAGCCCACTAGAATAATTAAGTTAGTAAATTTAAAATAAAAGCCCATGGGACAAGCCCATTAATAAAATCCTAATTTAAGTTGAGGTTGGACTAATACATGACAAGTTACAACTTTTAGTACACATTTAGAACTATAAAAATTGTATTTATATTGTATGTGCTTGTGTGCATTTGCACACATGAGTCTTGGCCGGATTTAACCAAGAGGGAGGCCGGATTGTAGCTTAGTGGAGGAGAGGAAAGGTTGGGGGTTATGGGGGTTAAGAGTTGAAGGGTTGAAAAGGAGTTAGAAAATGAAAGGCTAAATGGGTAATTAAGGAGAGATTTATTAGGTGGATAATTATGCATTTTAGACCCTAGCATTATTCTATAAATAGCACCCCATTCTCCTTCTTTTTTTTACACCAAAAACAAATCAAAATAAGAGAAAGAAAAAGAAAAAGAAAAAGAGTAGAGTGTTCTTGCTTGGAGGAGTTCTAGCTTGGAGGAGTGCTTGCTAGGAGGGGAAGGATTTGCTATGAGCTAGGAGTTGTTTCCAACTTTCTCATTGTTTTCATTCTTCATAGAGGTGGGTGGTTTCTTTACTTTCTAGTTGTAGAATATGCATGCTAAAAACTATAAATGAGTAGTATAAGTTAATCTTGATGTGAAATATGTAGATAAAATCCATGCTACTATAATATACAATAATCTTGTTGAGACTTAGTAAATAATTGCCACCTTGCTAATTAAAAAGAAGAATTCTTTTATACTATGAATCATGTTAGTATGCTTGCAATTTTTTGTACATGGAAATTTGTTGAAGAATGCCATATTCAAATCATGCCTCAAATGACTAAGAAAGAAGAAAGAAAATAAAATGAATTTAGTTAGTACCATGAAAGGTGTTGACATATGTATATTTTGCCATTATTGCATTTGAAAATAATAATTTTTCATGAAAGAGATTTTTTTTTGAAATTCTCATGATTAAGAGACATGTTGGTATGATATATTTTTTTAAATCTGCATAAGTAGGAACATAAATTACTTTTCATGAAGACTATTTTATTAAATTCAAGTTTTGAGAAATGCAAGCCTACGTGTAAAATGAGAAGAAGAATTGTCTAAGGGAATGGAAATAGGATTTTAATGAATTTAAAATTGCTGTTTACTGTTTTCAAATTCATTCTCAGTCAAGAGAAATTTATTTCAAATTCCTAAAAAGATTTGATCTTTGGATAAACAAGTTTGCATGAAATAGAACCAATTTCTGAACAGTTTAAACAAAAGTATATTAGTACAAGTCCTAAAAAGAAAATGCACTTGGACTTACTGGTTAGCTAGTGCAACACAGAGCACTGTTTGTGAGAGATATTGGGTTCAAAACTTGACAGTCACATCTATTTTTAATTCTTTTAAACTAATTCCGAAACTGAGAGTCGGTATATGACCATTTCGGCATAGGATTTGACGCCAAGGTCCATGGGACTCACTGGCTAGCGAGTCTAGGTCTGGGCGTTGACTGTGGTTGACCAGAGGTCATGGGTTCGAAACTCGAGCACCCCTTTTTGATTTTTGAGTCTTTTTTTTCTTCATATGAGAAAATTTTAGTATGGAAAACTTTAGATACAAACTTTATTATTGATATAAAATGAATTGGAAAATATTAAGAGATAATATGAAGTTTTCTTGTATATTTTTGAAGTATAAAAAGGAATGAAATTTTGTGAATAGAACTTTGTAGTGAAGAAAAGCAAAGAATTAATTTGTGAAGTGATTTTTTAGGAGAATATACTTTGATTTTGTTTAAGAAATATTCTAAAGTGAATTGAGACATTGTAATAGCTTGAATTTATTATAAAATTTCATGTGATGAAATTGTGTTCCTGAAAGAAATTATTTTTTTGCTTATAAAGAATGTGAACGGATGAATAGATCATGAATAATGACAAGATTTTGATCATTTTGCGAATAAGTTGAAAATGAAAATATCTAAGTTTAAGACATTTTTTATTGAAGGGTATGTGTACCCATGGATTCTTGTACGTAAAAAATTTGTAATTTAGAGTTAGTGAGATCTCGGGTACCGGCACTATTGAATTGAAAAGAGTTGAGATATATTTTGAGATGTGGCCATGGAGCTATCTCGGTAAATGTCAATTAAGTCCGGTAGGAGGTAAAACTAATTCTAGGTTTGGAAATTTATTCATGTCTTGAACTAAATAATTAGGCACATAAGTGAAGATGTAGTAAACCTGGGCAAACGTAAGTGGGTTGCCTCTATATAGTCGGCGGTGGACTCCGTGGCTATAGACCCAGTCGGCGGTGGACTCCGTGACTGTGGTTGCTTCGTAGGAGACGGGCTTTTATTTTTAAATCCGGGATTATGATGACTGATCAGTGGTGGACTCTAGGATCATGAGTAGTCGGGCGGATAGTTTGCCATACTCGAATGTATATACGTATACCGGGGCTAGAGGGGCACTTGCGGGATTATTCACACGATGAGGGATTTGTTATAACAGTCTGATGGTGGACTCCAGGATTGGGATCCATATTCGTGGAATAATCTAAACCTTGTCTTATTACTGGGTAGTTTTCATGGCGAGGGATCGAACCCTTTATTGTGGAGTACGTAGGTGCTTGCTCTCGGACCTATGTAGTATGGGATGGATAAAATCTGAACAAGTATGCATTAGTGTCATCCTAGTATAAAAATGTGTGCATTAGGCATTAAGACATCACATACACTTACATGTTTAGAATAAATCACTTTTGACACTTTATTGTTCATTCAATTTTTGTGGTTTGTTAAAGTAATGAGATCGTTATATGTACGGCATAGAGAGGATGACCGAGTATAATATTTTCGTCAGTTGTAAGTGACTGACGTGCCCACAGCTTAATATGCAGGTAATGGACTTTTTATGAAGAAGTAAAGATGTTAAGATACAGTTGATGACTTACATTGTTAAATTTGTACAAGTTGTATTTTATTTCATTGTTGTATTTCTTTTATTCTTCTGCTGTATAAACAAAATGTAAAGAACTCTGACGTGGTTGAAAAAATTTTAATTTCTTTGTAAAATTGTACGAAGTGAAGTAAAAATCCTGTGAAATCTCGAATTCGGTCTTATTTGGAATTCGGGGCGTTACAATAAAAGTGTTTCAGACTCAAGCAAATAAAAAAATAAACTTTTATTAATCATAGAATCAGAGTACATTGGATTTTTTCCGACTACGGCTACATTAGATTTGAATAACCCATCACATAGGTATCCCCTCCCAACATAAACCCCAGCCTTGGTCAGCACCGGCTTGTCTGACTCAATCACGATTCGAAATCCTTTCTTCAAAAGCACAGACCAGGATAAGATTTTTGTGGATATCTGGCACGTGAAGTACATTGCTCAGTGTAATGTTCTTGCCATAAGTGAACTTCAAAACAACCTTTCCACAACCTTCGACCATTGGTACAGCAGAATTACCCATATAAAGCTTTTCTTCGTGATCGAGTTTCTTATAAGTTGAGAACAGTGAATTAGCAAAACAGATGTGTCGAGTAGCACCAGTGTCTACCCACCATTGTACAGGATGTTAGACTAGGTTACATTTAGAAACAACAACAGAAATGTTTAAGTCATCAATGCTTGAATTAATGTTCTTCGTGAAATTTGCTTTTGATGTGTTGCCATTCTTCTTGAATCGACAGTCTCTAGTAGAATGACCAGGCTTCCCACAAATCACACAGTTTCCATTGAACTTCTTATTGGGCTTCTTATCTTTGGAACCTTGATCCGAAGCTTCATCTTCTTGGAACCCTTACGATTGTTGGAGCTCTCCACAATGTGTACTTTAGCCTCCTCGCTTTTGAACTTGATTGTCCCATGGTTGCCTGCCTCAATCTTCATTCTGACAACAAGATCTTCTAAAGATATTTCCATCTTCTTGTGCTTAAGGTAATATCTGAAGTCTTTCCAAGATGACGGCAACTTTACAATGATTGTTTCCACTAGGAAAGATTCGCCAACCTTATGGTCCTCGGCTTCAATCTCATGTATAATAATTTGAAGCTCCTGCATCTGGACAATGACGGACTTGGAGTCCACCATTTTGTAAGTCCATAAATTTATCCACGATAAATTTCTTCAAGCTGGCATTCTCAGTCTTGTACTTTTTTGCGAGAGCGGTCCACATAGTCTTTGTAGGAGTAAGGGGAGTATATATCTTCTTCAGAACTTCATCCAAGCAATTCAAGATGTAGTTTTTGCAAAGAAGGTCCGAATGCCTCCACACATCAACTACTGCAAATGTCTCCTTATGAGTTTCGGGAGTTTGCCCATCGGCGGGCTTAGGTTCTTCCTCCTCAAGGAACCTTTCCAACCCAAGAGTTGCGAGATAGAAAAGCATTTTGCTCTGCCAAGTCTTGAAGTCAGCCGCTTTGAAATTCTCGGGCTTGTCGTGCATACTTGTGACCATTTTTGGAAGTTCCGTTTTGGTCGTCATAATTTTGTCTACAAAAGAAGAAAATAATAACGTCTTAAGTTGTTATTCCTTAAGTAGACAAATTTAATTCTATTAGATTTTTTTAAAAATAAAAACCGTATTAAATTTCTGCTCAAATGTAATTAAAATTATACTGTTTCACAAACAGTGAAATTCATTATCAACAAAGAACAAAAGGAAGATAATGTATCTTCAATTCGAACATTGATAGTTGTGAATTAAGAGAACTGTTTTGCAAACAGCTTTTTCACTATAGACAAAGCACAGAAAGAAGATAATTTTATCTTCGATTCCGGCTTTGAAGATGGTGAACAGATAGATTGAGTCATGTTTAAAAACAATGTCCTTAAAACGTTATTTCCGCCATTGCTATGGTGTACACAGATGATTAGGCGATCGTCTCCCAAGATGCAACAATTTGAACTTCGTTAACTTACACTAGAATAACGAAGGCTTTAGGTGAGATGGATATGACAACAGGATTTGTGTTAAGTTAGCACTGGTACAGGGTGGTAGGAGTATGGAAATGGGATGACGATTTGATCAAGATTGACTTTTATTTATAACTCTACGCTCTGGCAGTTTGCACAACTGTTTAGACAAAAGCTGTCCCGATAGTTGCAATTGCTGAATCAGAAATGAGCAAAAAAAATAAGTTACTGTTTTAACACCAAGCCCAAGCCCAGCCCGGCGGGTCGGCAGGTGCGTGTGTTTTGAACCGAAGCCCAAGTTAGGTGTGTTCTCCCTCCAGAGAAAATATTCGTACCCATAAGGGCACAACCCTTTGGCTAAGTTTTTAACTTATTAAATCGCTTGCTTCTTTAGTCTTTTCCGATATGAGACTAACATCTAATACCACATACCAAGCAAAAAGTCCAATTCCTCTTTTTAACATGCTAACTTCGGAGGCGAATACTTCATTCATTTGAAATCCGTTTTGGACATGTGAGTACATCATTTTATTCGTCTTGATAAGTAGAATAAGATGGAACTGATTTCCAACAAAACCTGCCTAACTTTGACACCATCTAACACTTAATATATGTAGAAAAACATTATATTCAAGATGATACATTCCTTAGAGCATCCACTATCGTTTTCTAAAAACTTAAAAGTTAGCATTTGAGTTAGAAAAATACCCCCACTATAGTTTGCTAAAAATCCAAAATTTAGAGTAGGAGTAAACAGTCGATCGCTAAAGATAGCAGCTGCGAATGAGAAATGCTAAATATAAAAGACGGAAGAAGATTGTAATGCCCCAAATTCCAAACAGGTAAATTGTAGCAAATACATGATCTTTTACTTCAAATTCATACAAATTTACAAGGAATTTAAATTTTTTTTATTTATAACATGTTCTTTACATCAACACATCGGAATTTAAATGAACAAAACATGATATACAATAATGAAAATTCTTCAATCTTGTAACAGCTCATCATAGTGACTGCAAGTCTATGCCAAGTCCAATCCTGCATCTGGAAAACTATGGACACGTCTATAATAGAGCGATTCTCTTACTTTAGCAAACACAAACTTGAATGCAAACAGAAAAGTGACTATTCTAGTCGTGTCAGTTTATGATATAACTTAATACCTAATGCAAACTTTACACCTCGATGATACTAATACATACTTGTTTGGATTCTATGCATCCCATACTACATAGGTCCGAGGGCAAGCACCTATGTACTCCACATTATAGGGTTAAATCTATCGTCATGCAACCTACTACTATGACTACTACAAGATTTATGCACTTTGCAAGTATTGGTTCTCGCCCCGGAATACTTGAGATCAATCTCGCTTCATGGATCATTCTGTGGCGGCCTATTTCATCCATCGTCCCGGAAAACTGGGAATTGTCTCGCTCCGCGAGTCATTCTAGAACCCTCATCGCACAAATGCCCCATGAGCATCGCTCTCGTCCCGGAATACTGGAGATCAATCCCACTCTGTGGATCATTCTGTGGCCTATTTCATCCATCGTCCCGGAATACTAGGAATTGTCTCACTCTGTGGATCATCCTGGAGTCCATAACTCATGTTTGCTCTTGTTTCATCATATCTCCAACTAATGCTTGACCTTAAGTTTAAATTACAGTTAACAAGACCTAGAGTTTAGCTTACCCACCGGACTTAAACAAAAAACACAGAGAATGTTAGCCCACACTTGCTACCTCTCAAAGAGAAAGTCAACCCACATTGGTTACTTCTCAAAATTCCAGTTATCACGAGTGCCAATATTCTGGTTTTCACTTAGCCACTAGAATTTAAACATTTCATGTGCACAACATCAAGAGTTATTCATACCCTTTTTATTCACATTTTTCATTCATTCACATATCCAAATTCTTTCATTCATTCTCTTTACTATTATCAATCATGAAATAACCAACTTCATCCTTTAATTATATCTTAAGTCCTTATAAGGTACATCTTACTAACATTCCATTTTTTAAAATCCAATTTTATACGCTGTAAAAGTTTTAGGACAACTAGATAAAAGACATCAACCCAATGGTATTAAAAGATTATATAAATTCCAATACTACTCAAAAAATAGATTTATTAGTTTCATAGAAATCATAAATGAGTCTACTACAACTTTGTAGTTAAAATTATCTAATATCATCCTCAATTACTTTTTCTAAATTCATTTGCAAAACAATAGGTTCAAAATCCGAAAACTGCAACTCATGCTACTTGTAATAATCATAGAAAATTCTATACTTCATGAAAATTTGTGCTCTTTACATCAAATTAAGGCTATGCAGGTCTACTATAACTTTGTAGTTATAAGTTTCTCCAAAATATTTTGTTTATAACCCTGAATTCTTCGAAATATACAGTAGGGTCGAAATGTTATACTGCAGTTAAAATACTACCACTATTTTATCTTGAAAAATTCATTATAAATTCAATTCGCTATGAAAAATTGATTTCTTAGACTTTACAGAAAGGTTAACGATTCTACTACAACTTCTTAGTTTTGAATTTTCTCAAAATACTTCATCTAAGATGCCGAAATGATAAAAATCCGAAATGTGTACAAATTTCCAGCAACTAGCCAAAAGCCAACCAGTCCTAAGTTTGGATTTTATTAAAATAGTAAACGACATCCAAATATTATAAAATTTTAAAGAGATGTTCTTGACATATATAAGATGCTCCTGTAAAAAATTTAGCTCTAGATTCTATCTAGTTTAATAGTTATAATTTTTTGAAGTTCACTTAGAACTCAGAACAGAACCTTATGAAAATACTCCCAAATCAAACATATCATAATTTCACAAATTGAAACAACCACAAATAATATAAATATGAATGTTCAATCTATATAAGTTATTATGTATCTAATAATTCACACATATCAATCATTCTACTAATAAAACTATATTAGAAAGTTGGAGAAAATACCCACATCAAATGTAGACTTTCCTAGAAGTAAGATCTCACAAAATTACTCCAAAGCTTCCAAGAAAATCCCGGCCAAGCTCTTCCAAACCGCAAGTCACCTCTCTCTTTCTCTCTTAATTTTGTTTATACTTTGTGTGTGTTGTTCACGACAAAGGTATGGACTATTTATAGGATAATTGTGTGGTCAAAATAGCTTCCCACTACCCAAAATAACTCCTCACTCTCACACAACTCAGCCCACTCTCTCCTCATTCCCAACTTGGCCGTCCAACTTCATGTGCACAAACACGTGCACATGTATCCCATGTGCACATTCTTCTCATACAAATTTATTTATTAATTTTTATTAAATTAGAAGTAGGTGTGTGTTACATATGACAAGTGTACTAGATTTTAAATATTCATTTAAGTATAGAAATAATCATGGGCCTCAATTTGTAATTAATTTTTAGTGGGCTTTAAAATGGATTTAGGCCTAATGGATTTAATTAAAACAAATTGCAAATTTTGACCAAAAAAAGAGAAGGAAAATTGTCATGACTCAAGAAAAATTTTAGTAACCAAAATGTGCATAAATTTTTTACGTGCAATGCACGTGCAAAAGAAATTAAATAAATTTTTCTCTGGGATGTTACAAAGATGTTCTATTTGAAAAAAATTTTTTTGAAAAGAGGACAAATGGAAGAAGATGCTCCGTCCGTCGATTTTTTGGAATTAAAAAAAATGAAAACATAAAAGATGAGAAACAGATGAAGAAGCTCCGTCTCTCATCTTTTCCGTTAAAAAAAGTTTTTAAGTATTCGGAAATTTCTTCAAAAAATTACGAAAATGCCATTCCAATATTATGAAAATGCCATTAATTTATTACGAAATTGCCATTAAAAAAAACCTCAGACGATCTTCCGTCCGAGCACTTTTGAGAAATTTTTCTTTCAATTATTACGAAGATGCCATTACTTATTTACTAAAATGCCATTTTAAATTTTAAAAAAAGAGATGGATGGAGGAAGATCATTTGTGTTTTTTTTTTTTCCAGATTTAGCACTAACGATAACTGACTACCCCTTTCATTGTTATTTGCCAATTGCTAAAAGTGCAAATTTTAACTATGACGATAGTGGATGCTCTTACAAGTCATATCTTACATGAAACATTACCTATTATGACATCTAATTTCTAATTAAACCCCGAACCCTCAAAAAGCTTTAATTTTGGGTCAAAACCCATCCGACCCGTAATTATGACATCATGTTTATTTTTATTTTATTTTACTAGTAATATACACGTGCGATGCACGTATTATAAGAAAAATTAAAGTAAAAACTCTGATTTACATGTGCGATGCATGTCTTAATAAATAAGATTATATATTTTTAAAAGTAAATGTGGAGACTATAATGGGAGAGTTGGAGTTGCACGTGCGTTGCACGTAAGTAGATAGATTTACAATCCTAACTCTTCTATTATAATAGTTATTATATATTATATTATAGATAGATATATATAGATAGGTAATTTACACACGTGACGCACATTTAATATATTTATAAAAAAAATTAAAGTAAAAAATATGAAGTAGTGAGGACTCGAACCTGAGATCTCCGTCATATTAGTTGTGCACGTGTAATGCATGCGATGGTAGATTTACAAATGACACTAAGGCCTTATCCCATTATAATATTATTACTAGTAATGTACACGTGCGATGCACGTATTAATTTGTAAAAAAATTAAAGTAAATTTTTTGATTTACACGTGCGATATATATGTCTTAATAAATAGGATTGTATATTTTTAAAAGTAAATGTGAAGACTATAATGGGAGAGAGTTAGCGTTGCACGTAAGTAGGTAGATTTACAATTCCAACTCTTCCATTATGATAGTGGATTATATATTATATTATTGATAGATAGATAGTAATTTACACGTGTGATGCACATTTAATATATTAAAAATTTTAAAGTAAACAATCTGACGTAGTGAGGAATCAAACCCGAGATCTCCTTGTTAATAGTTATGCACGTGTAATGCATGCATTGATAGATTCACAAATGACACTAAGGCCTTCTCCCATTATAATAATAATATTATTACTAGTAATATACACGTGCGATGCACGTATTATTTTTTTTTTTAAAATAAAGTAAAAACTCTGATTTACATGTGCGATGCATTTCTTAATAAATAGGATTATATATTTTTAAAAGCAAATGTGAATACTATAATGGAGAGTTGGCGTTGCACGTGCGTTGCACGTGCGTTGCACGTGCGTTGCACGTAAGTAGGTAGATTTACAACTCCAACTTTTCCATTATAATAGTTATTATATATTATATTATAGATAGATGGATAGATAGATAGATAATAATGTACACGTGTGATACACATTCAATATATTTTAAAAAAAAATAAAGTAAAAAATCTGACGTAGTCTAGATAATAATGTACACGAACCTGAGACATCTTTTATATTAATTATGCACGTGCAATACACGCGTTGGTAGATTTACAAATGACACTAAGGCCTTCTCCCATTATTATTATTATTATTATTATTATTATTATTATTATTATTATTATTATTATATTATTATTATTATATATATATATATATATATATATATATATATATATATATATATATATAATAAAACACAAAGAAAGCTATCAAGTGGCTCTTATTCAATAGGGTTGAAATCAATGGTCCAGATCTAACCTCACAAAACATATTTTCCCGCCCAAAAGTCCAAATCCCCAAAACAACTCCTTTATTTATTTATCTCTCTCTCTCATTCTCTCTCTATTTACTCAGAAATTTATATTTTCAGGTTTCAGGTTTGTAAATTTTCAGATTTTTATGCATTTTTTTATTACTCATGTTACATTGAAAATAGCAAATATCTCATCAACAGTTAAATTTCATCATTTTCCATACTCAAAGTTCTAAGAAGTTGGGTTCTAAGAAGTTGGAATTTACACCCCATTTATAATTATTTTTCAACATATACTAATGGAAACATGGACTTTTATTTACAACTAATTATTGTTATACTATTCAAACTTGACCTACATAATTGTTGTTTTACTGTTTACAAGATTTTCATAAGATGTATCGTTCTGAAGACGTGCCGTAGGCACGTGCCCACGGGCAAATCTAATCTATATAATAAAACACAAAGAAAGCTATCAAGTGGTTCTCCTTCAATCCCCCCAGAATCAAAGGCTCAGATCTAACCTCACAAAACACAATCCCCCCCCCCCCCCAAAAAAAGTTCCCCCCCAAAACTCAAATTTAAATCCCCCCCCCAGGAAAAAAAACAACTCATTTATTTATTTTATTCTCTCTCTCTCTCTCTCTCTCTCTCTCTCTCTCTCTCTCTATCGTGCCGTCATAGCAAAGAATGATTAATTAATTAAGTTGTTTAGTAAAAATTTCGACAGTCTCCCCTAAAATTTCACAGGCATTTAATATTAATCCTCCCCAAAAATTTTCATATTAGCCAAGGTACAAAATAAAAACCAAGATTACGTGGTAAAACATAATAGATTTTTAGAAATTGTAGTAAAAATTTCGACAGAATCTCCCCTTAAATTTTAACCCTTTTACAGCAATTCTTTATGGAATTCTGCTCACAATTAAAAAATTAACATCACAGGCAGTCAATATGAATCATAATGATTTTTTAGAAAAACCTTTGAAAAACCAAACACAGAATCCAATACTCCACAACTTTGCGGGTATGGGTATTAACATAACTATATTATATCATCATCATATACAGATACTTACATCATCTCCCAAAATAATAAATATTACAACTATTACATCCGCCATCAAAATATACACCTACCAACCGAATTACCCAAAAAAACTTTACAGGGTTGTAGGAAAACACAATGCTTCGAGTCTTCAATATGGGATCAAACAGTGAGCCGAAACAAACAGTTAGAGTTTTTCAATAATCAATCAAAACCATGATAATTAAAGAAACAAATAGTAAGAGTTTTGAAACCAATACCTTTCGAACAGGACAAAGTCTTTTAACTCAATGGTTTTTCAATATGTACATATCGGTTCTGAGTGTAGACGACAATCTAGTAAAAAAAAGAAGCATTAGATTAGCGGCAATTAACGGCAAACATATGGTGTAGTTGTAGTAAATATCAATTTACCTTATTGAAGCCTACTATGATCTACCTACCAGTAGTACCTAGGTTTACCCGTGGAGACGTGCCTACGGCACGTCTTCGTGAACGATGCAACATATGAAAAGCCATGTAAACACATAAAGAAATGCAGGCAAAGCAAAACACATAAATAAGTTCCATAATGATTAGGGAAAACTATGGAATAACAGTTTGTTGGGGACAGACCGGCAAAGTCAGAAAATTTCGACATGGTGGGAGAAAAATTTTGAATAGCAAAATCAAAATTTTTGGAAGTTCCTCATTATTTTTGAAAGTAACTTAATCGTTACACTAACATATAAACTAAGGTCTTGACCTAAGAAAAGAAAAAAAGAAAGTGACCTTCGGGAAAAAGAAAAGAAAAAAAGAGAGCATGAACGGAAGTGAGGTTACAGTTGTCAAGTTGTATTCTGCATATAGTTTAAAGAACTATTTAGCGAAGGATAAATTTATGGAGTATATTACCAACTGTTGAAACTTGAAAGTAAAACCCAAACTACCCTAATATACTCATGTTTTCTCAGATTCTGTACATGTACAAATTCTTTGTTCAACCAAAAGCAGCAGGCACAAAGCATTCATTTAGTAATGACCAATTCCACAAAGATGGGAACTTGTAAGAAATGCAAATTCTTTTGGCCTGTTGAAGCACAATGTCCTACTATCCAAAGGTGGGAGCTTGTATTACCATAAGGATTATCAAGCAGTGAAGCAACTGTCGTTCAAGCAAATAAAACAAAGCATGATGGAAACTTGGCTTCAGTAATACATCAGCAAAGCCATCATGAAATAAAATATTTTATTCTGGACCAAATGAGAAGAGTGAAAGATCTATGGGGAATTAATGGCTTAGATCTTCCACAAAGCAAATAATTAATAACAGACACAACTACGAGGAATGCTGAACCTTGTTAGTCCTAACATTTATATCCTGTTCAATCAAAAGAAGAGTGTAGAAGCAGAGGAGGGTTCTCTACCATTCCGTACCTAACCCAGAATGGCATGAAACTCTTCAATAATCCAAGAGACGGCAAGCTGATACATTTAGAAAGAGTACTTGAGTAACCAAGGTCTCTCTATCATGAACACCCAAATCTCCAACCAAACCCAACACCAATCCACATAATTCCCAATACCCAGTAAACTTAATCAACAAAAAAAAACTATAGTTAAAATAAAATTTAGCTCCTTCATAATCTTCTTGTCGAGAAAATTTTCCTAATTAGCCACAAAGATCATTGATCCAGTGAAATATATACTATCTTCATTGGTCATTCATGTTTAAAGATGGTACATGGACGGAACTAAAGTTCTACATTAGTGGACCACAAAAATCAACCTAAATTATTTAGTTCATTTATTTTTTATTATTATTTAAATGATGATATTTTCTGTTCAAAATATAGAAGATATTCTTCTTGCATAGTATCTGAGGTAAATAGTAAAATAAATGGAAAAGAAATAAAAAGAAGGGCGTTTACCTATGTAAATAAGATGTATTCTTGACTCAAGGTGGCCAAATATGTAAGCCTACTATATATTTTAACTCCTCTCTCTATATATATATTTTCTAAAACTAAGGTGGGCATTTCCCACTTTGAGTTGCAAGTTATTTTCCCCTGGCACAGATTTATAGATATTAGGAACATAACCATCACGAAAAGCCAAGCATCCTGCATTCTGTCGAATTTTCCATATATTGGATGTTTTTGTGACTTGTTTTGTGCCATTACTAACTATCTAGCCAATAGTAACATTCAAGTGGTGGAATACATCACAAATAATTAAAGTTGATTAAACATTCAGCTACTAATAATGAGGCACATAGTTAGTACAACCAAACTGTAGAATGTGTGTACAGAACATCCATATTTACTGCTTACATACAATCAATCAAACTATTCAAATCACTCCAAATTGAAGCCAAATATTTTTCATTTTGATCAAGTAATCCAAATAATTTTACCCATGGAGTACAGTACCTAGGTTTGCCTGTGGAGTTGGTAAAAAGCTATATCAAAATTAGCATATAGTCTGATAATTTTCTAATTACATTACACATGGCATTTTGTTAAAGCTATCCGAAACCATGTGTTTAAAAAATTTAAGGCCCTATCAGCAGCAACCACAAGTGATTTGATATGAAGAAAGTATGATGATCTAACCTCACATACATCATATACTCAGGAAGAATATGCGAGAGAAATTCATTTGTGTTTCTTGTAATTAAAAGAATTAGTTGAAGTTAACTTCGAGTTTCATGATGTATATATAGACTGTAGTCTTATTAAAATTGTTACCACTTGTGCCAAAGCCAACTGCTTAAGCCTTTTAGATAGTGCTCCAATAATCTAGTAAAAAAAGAATGAGTAGGTAACATTGAAAGGAGTTATAGCACCACGGAAAACTTATCCTTGACAGGTTTGTAATTTATTTCATTGGGGTTTATCCACAAGCTTAAAATCTAATTATATTAATTCATTCAATCTTGGTTCAAATTGAATGACTGAATTAACTAATGGGGTGTGTCAAAAAACAAAGGTCATGGATCAAATCGAGTAGAACAAAAAGATCTGCCCACCTTCCAGTACCAAATTAAACCTAATACAGCACAAGCCCAAACACTTGAGCAAACCAAAACCCAAATGTATACTCCATCTAGATATATTATAGCTAACAAAAGATTAGCAGTTAGTTTCATTCGACTGCTGCAGCCAGGGATGCAAGTATGCGGATAATAGTAATAGACAAAAACCAATATTTCGTTCACTTAGTTATCCTATTATACTGAAAATAAACTATAGTTTCAACCAAAATTTAAATCTTAAATCAGATTTATATGTGGTTTTCTGAATCTACAATCACTTAACAAACCCACTAAATGCAATCAACTAAAAAATTGATGCTACAGGAAGATGATTCACATAATCAAGTAAAAAATTGAAATTTAAAACTTTAAAAATGTAGTAAAATCACAACCTAATACTTACTAGTTTAATAGCAACTTCATCAGAAAACAACCAACAACCAATCAAAAAAAAAAAAAAACTAAATAATTAAAGACCAAAACCTTATCAAATTCCCACTCAGAACAAACCTAAATAGATCTCCCAAACGATCCACTTCAGAAATCATTCAGTGGTCAGGGAGACAGTGAAGCTTCAGTGGGGTTCGCTTGGTCAAAAAAGAGAGAGACGATGAAGGGGGGAGACAGTGGGTCGATTTAACAAACCCACTAAATGCAATCAACTAAAAAATTGATGCTACAGAAAGATGATTCACACAATCAACTAAAAAATTGAAATTTAAAACTTTAAAAATGTAATAAAATCACAACCCAATACTTACCAGTTTAATAGCAACTTCCTCATTAGTCTGAACATTAGTACCTGCAACCAAAAACAACCAACAACCAATAAATTCTGCATATAGTTTAAAGAACTATTTAGCGAAAGATAAATTTGTGGAGTATATTACCAACTGTTGAAACTTGAAAGTAAAACCCAAACTACCCTAATATACTCAAAGTTTTCTCTTCTGTACATGTACAAATTCATTGTTCAACCAAAAGCAGCAGGCACAAAGCATTCATTTAGCAATGACCAATTCCACAAAGATGGGAACTTGTAAGAAATGTAAATTCTTTTGGCCTATTGAAGCACAATGTCCTACTATCCAAAGGTGGGAGCTTATATTACCATAAGGATTATCAAGCAGTGAAGCAACTGTCGTTCAAGCAAATAAAACAAAGCATGATGGAAACTTGGCTTCAGTAATACATCAGCAAAGCCATCATGAAATAAAATATTTTATTCTGGACCAAATGAGAAGAGTGAAAGATAAATGGAGAATTAATGGCTTAGATCTTCCACAAAGCAAAGAATTAATAAGAGACAGTTCAACTGAACCAAAAGCAGCAGGCACAAAACTTCAAATTTCCAGTTTAAATCCTTACTAAATTTAATTAACTTGGCACAAAATCTATCTTTTTATCACTCTAATCAAAAGTTGTAGGCTCAATCCTAAGGAAATCTAACTAAAGTGCTTCACTATAGTTGGTAATATGTAAGATAAGTAAAATATTAAGTAGCATAAAGTTCAGCTTTCATCATCCTAGCATAATGTTGCTACTTCTTACGAACTTGAAATAACCCATGATCAACCACACAATAAAAACTGATCATTTAATGTCTCAAAACCACAGATTTCTCAACTTTGTACTGATTGCTTAACTTGCACAGATTGAGGACTCATTTGGGGTAGAGTTCTATCGTATAGGATCTATCTTTTTATTTGGGATAGAGTTGTATCTTGTATCCCTATTAGGCAGCACATTTAGGCACAATGTAAATATCTAAAACAAAGGGTCCAAAGGCCATTTTTCTCATTATGTTGTCCCTTCTTTCACAGTGAATTTGCCATGATCTAAATGAAGGATTTCTAACTAGTTAACCACCATTTTTTAAATTAATCATTTGCATGAAGATCTTATTGGCAAGGCATCAACAAAACTTTTCAAAAAAATTAAAAACTACCATCTAATGGGATGTTTTGGGCCAAAAAAGAAGATAAATAAAATTGCCAAATGTGTTGGGAATTGTCATAAAGTTTTAATGCAAATAAGAACTAACCGAAAGCCAATTCTTGGTCATCTGCGGTAGCATCTGACATGTCAATGTCTGCAATTGCACTACCACCAGACCTAGCATCATCCATGGACATTGCAAGAGCTTGTTGTAGCAACACACTCTCATCATCCTGTTACCAAATTGTTATATTCAAAGTTAGCACATCAGAATAAAATGCAATCTGAAAATAATTACCGTATAAGAAATCAGTGACCAAGTGCATTTCTTAATAACATCAAACCAGATCCAAATAAGATGTGGATTTAATAAGCTTGGAAAGAGAAATCAATGAATAAATAAAACTTCATAAAATAAGGGCAGATTGAAGTCATGAATGGTCTATGAAGAAATCGAGCAGCCAATATTCCAATATGCAGCTGGCAGCTAATTTGGTGTTAACAATCTAGTTAAATGCTCAATGGCTGAAGAATTTTGTCCAATTTAGACTGGATTAATTCTCAAATCCACTTAGAGTAATTGACGGGAGGACGAATGGACTCTTTCAGTTTTTCGTTAGTCTTGTTTTAACAGCTAGTTCATGGCTCAATAAACTCAGAACATACTACTAAATGAAGGAAAATAATTTGTAGAGCCAATATAGGATACTTAAGTACTATAAAGCACTCGTCAAAGAGGGGGAAAAAAGCTTCCGCTGTCAGATTTTGGACGAACAATTTAGTTCCTATAAAGTTCTACTATCAATAGTAAAGATAACATCTCTCCCTATGTATTATAATTATTATGATGTTTAAACCAGTTCTTATAAGGTTCTACTATCAATAGTAAAGATAACATCTCTCCATGTGTATTATGATGTTTAAACCAGACTTGGTCACTGATTTCTTTCAAAGCCTATAAGCTACAAAAGCCTACAAATCCAATCTTTACATGAGAATGAGCATCAAAATTAGAATTCAACTAAAATTTTAACTAACCCATAAGAAATTTTAACTTACTCATAAGAACTTAGAAGTCAGTTTGGCCATAAAAATTGAAAATTTAACTAGCCCATCAAAAAGTAACCCATAAGAAATTGGACTGACCTATTAGAGGAGGGGAGGATGAGAAGGCAGCGCCATCGAGGTGAGGTGGTGGCTGCAGGAGGCGGGGCGTCGAGGCTGGCGTCAGAAGGGGGGCATCAGGTAGGGTCTAGTGGAGGCAGAGAGGTGCGAGAGAGGGGAGGGGGGTCGGGGAGGGAGGAGAGAGAGAGGGGGAAGGGGGGGGTTCGGGATCGATGATAAAGAGAGAGAGAGGTCGGGAAGAGAGAGACACAGAGAGAGGGGGGGTGAATTTCTGGAAGTGAGGGAGAGAGAGAGAAGGGGGGGGGGGGGGTGATTTGAATTTGAGTTTTGGGTTTGAAATTTTGAGCGGAAAAATATGTTTTGTGAGAATTAATCTGGGCCATTGATTTTAAGGGAGATTGAAGGAGAGCCACTTGATAGCTTTCTTTGTAATTTTTATTATTATTATCTATCTATCTATATAATATAACCCAAAGAAAGTTATCAAGTGGCTCTCCTTCAATCCCCCCAAAATCAAAGGTCCAAATCTAATCTCACAAAATACATTTTTCCTCCAAAACTCAAATTCAAATCCCCCCTCCCCCCCAACCAAAACAACCCATTTATTTATTTAATTCTCTCTCTCTCTCTCTCTCTCTCTCTCTCTCTCTCTCTCTCTATATATATATATATATATATATATATATAGAGAGAGAGAGAGAGAGAGAGAGAGAGAGAGAGAGAGAGAGAGAGAGAGAGAGAGACTTTTATACCCTAATTTATAATTATTTTTCACCATAGACTAATGGAAACATGGAATTTTATTTACAACTAATTATTGTCATACTATTCAAACTTCAGCAATATAATCGTTGATTTACTGTTTACAAGAATTTTCATATGTTGTATCGTTCTTAAGACGTGCCGTAGGCACGTGGCCACGGGCAAATCTAGCACGCACACACACACACACACACACACACACATATGGAAACATGGCCTTTTTCAACATGATCTTTTTCACCATATACTAATGGAAACATGGACTTTTATTTACAACACACACACATATATATGGAAACATGGCCTTTTTCACCATATACTAATGGAAACATGGACTTTTATTTACAACTAATTATTGTCATACTATTCAAAATTCAACTACATAATTGTTGATTTACTGTTTACAAGGCTTTTCATATCCTGTATCATTCTGAAGACGTGTTGTAGGCATGTGGCCACGGGCAAATCTAGTATCTCTACTATTTTAATGGGAGAGTTGGGGTTGTAAACAAACAAACCCTAATTTTGTAACTGAGCAAACCTGTGCAATATACGGCCAAACTAAATCCACCAAATATACCCGTGTGATGCACGTGCAGCCCCTAAAAAAGGGATATTTTAGCAAATGCCCCCATTTAAAATGTAAAAATTAGCATATACCCCCACTATTTTTAAAAACTAAGAAATACCCCTATCTCTAATATTATTATGGGAGAAGGCCTTAGTGTCATTTATAAATATTTTGTCAATCTACCAACCCGTGCAATACACTTGCATAACTATTATAAAGGAGGTTCTAAGTTCAAATCCAGATTATGTCTAATTTTTTTTTTAAAAACTATATTTATTAAGACGTGCATTGCACGTGTAAATTACTAGTATATATATATTAGAGATTACAGATTAGAGCATCCACAGTGGTTTCTTATAATTGGCAAATTGCCATTTTATAAGAAACGATCGTCTGCAATGGTTTCTCATTTTGCCAATTTTTAGCAAATGTGCTATATTCGTTTCTCATATATGAGAAACAGAATACCCATTCTCAAATTATAAAGGACGGGATATCATATCCCGTCTGAGATCAGACAAGAGATCATATCCCGTCTGAGAGGTTTTTTTTTATTTTAAAAAACTCCTAAGACAAGAGATGATCTCGTCTTAGAGGTTTTCTTTTTTGTTAGACGGTATATCATATACCGTCCCACTCAATTTTTGGCAAAATGCAAACAATATAGCAAACAATCACTGCAGCGATCAATCCTATTTGCTATTACTGTTGCAGCCATTTTTGGTAAAATGAGAAACACCACTGTGGATGCTCTTAGAGATATTATAATATTAGAGATTAGTGATTTTTTATTCTAAAAAAATCGTTCGCATCCCGTAAGCTTTACATAACACCAAATAGCTCTTTCATCCATACCATTCCGCCACGTCACCCCATTCACCATTCTCCCATTAAAAATCCCCTATATCTTCCCTTCTTGATTTCGCTCTCAAAAACCAAAAATAAACTTTGGAATTTCGCCGAAACCAACAACCCTTGATCCATCGATTCCAGGTAAAATCCGATTCATTCTTCGAATTTCTTGTTGTTGGATTCGAAATATGGGAGTTTTTTTGGTAAAATGTGATTAGGGTTTCATGTAGATCCGATCGATATTCATAGATTCAGTGGAATCTTTTCGAGATTCGTTTTACTGCTTGTTTCGTTAAGATTCCCACTATAGATGTGTTGGTTATTGTTGGGTTAATTTTTGTTTCTGGAAAAGTTCATTTCTTGAGATTATTTGTAGCATTATCTCGTAAGAAGAAGAGAAATGAGTGATAAGATGGGCTGATTAGATGGTGGTAATTGATGGTTTTTATGATAGTTTGATGGTGGAAAGGTGAAGGCTTGATTATATAGATGAAAAACCCATATGATGTATAGTAGAGGTGAGTGCTCGAGGTGTTTTGAGACAGGGTGATGCATGTGGATTCACCTTGAATATTATGCGAAGCACAGGCACATATACAACCAAGCACAGGCACATATACAACCACAAGGACGTGATAAAAATAGCTAGTATGACACAACTACAAATTAGGAGTATATATATATATATATAGGGTAAAAGGGATATGAGCAACTTGCTCATTTAGTAAATGAGCAATTGATTATGTGGCATGCATGTGATACACTGGACAACTAACCTTTTTAAGGATTTTTCAATCACATGCATGTCACATCATCAATTGCTTATTTAATAAATGAGCAAGTTGTTCATACTCATTTTTTCCATATATCTATATAATAAAACACAAAGAAAGCTATCAAGTGGCTCTCCTTCAATCCCCAAAAAATCAAATGCCTAGATCTAACCTCACAAAATATATTTTCCCCCCAAAAGTTTCCCTCCAAAACTCAAATTCAAATCTACCATCCAAAACAATTCCTATATTTATTTAATTATTTTTTTTCTCTCTCTCCCTCCCTCTTCTATTCAAAAAATTAAGAAAATAATTTTTTTTAAAAAAATTTAAAAATAAAAAAATTTAAAAATAAAAAATTTAAAAACTAAACAAATTAAAAATTTAAAAACTTTAAAAATAATTCAAAAAAAAATCAAAAAAATCATATAGTATGTTTTTTGCTCTATGCTTGCTACTTCAATTAATTTGCTGGACCTCCAAAACTATATTATATGATCAAATAAGGTGCACCGTTCCGAAGACGTGCCGTAGGCACGTGTCAACGGGCAAACCTAGTGTGTGTGTATATATATATATATATATATATATATATATATATAGGAAAATCTTCCATTGTGCACCATCCCTCCGTGTGGACTTGTGTGCACTCGGCCTTCCCGTCTTCGTACCGACGATCCGAACCGTTCACATTAGTCTACACATCTAAATTAGTTTAAATATGTAAAATCAAATCTTTTGAAATTCATTTGTCCATCCATCATGTGACTATAAAAAACACTGATTTTCAGCCATACAATTTTGTAACACTTCAATGGATGTGCAAATGAATTTCAAATAATTTGATTTTACATATTTAGACTAATTTATATGTGTAGATCAATGTGAACGGTTTGGATCGTCGATACGAAGGCGAGAAGACCGAGTGCACACACCGCTGTGCACCATAGGTGCACAGGCACAGATACGGCCTGTGCACCAACTTGAGGGGGAGTGTTGGTGCACAGGTTGACAAGTTGTTGACAAGTTGGCAAGTTGTCAATTTGTCAACAAGTTGGGCATGATCAATATCTATGCACCAACTTGAGGGGGAGTGTTGAAATGTAGTAAGTACTAATATGTATATTCTGTTTCCTTATCTATAGGAAACAGATTCCCCAAATCTCTCACCCCTCAATCTTCTCTCAATCTCCTTTTCTTCTCCTCCAAGAATGTAATCCATATATATAGATGTATACAGTAAAGAATAAACAATAAGAATAATAATTATTTTTCTCCCAAATCTGTTTTCAACAAGGACGTGATTAAAATAGCTAGTATGACACAACTACAATTTGGGCCTTGTTGTGCATGCCTTACGACCATTCTATCCACAACCAATAGCTGAGATTGTACTAACTTTCTTGTGTGAATGTGCATAGTGGTAATGTTAAGCGGATATGTGTGTATGGTTTTGTTCATTGACCCATCTGTCAAATGATGAGAATGGATAAAATTCAGAAACGCTTAGCAAAAACATTCAATTAAGAGTAAGAGATATGGTGAGTTCAAAATGCACAATGAGAGAAACTAACACGAAAAATTGAGGTAGGAACACTTGATAGTTTGAGATAAAAATTCAAGATAACAATAGTGTCCACAACTTACATACCCAAAGCAAACTCAGTAGGTGACTCAACAAAAGGATCCTATGGCATTGAAGAAAAGTAATGCAGTAATATAAGTGATTACTTTGTTGTAATCATATGCAATTAAGTGTCTCTATTACTTTAAGAAGAGAACCACTGGTTTAACCGAAGAGTTACCATACAGGTCATTTGCATACATATATCATTCACTGCAATTCTACTTGTACTAAAAAGTCAAATAACCGAGTAATTGGGCAATCCTATTTTTTAATTTTGAAATTTTACAAATCAAAGATTTATATATGAAACACACAACTCAATCTTAAAATTACATATGTAGCACATTCTTAAAAGTAGTTCTAAAATATGAACCTCTTCCTTAAACAGATTCTCCAGCTCTATCTTCTAAATATTCTTGTCACCTTCTTCACTCTCATCGCCGATTTCATCCTCAGTTCAAGACCCATTAGAATCATGGGGCTTCTGAGCATCATAAGAAAGATCAAAAGGAAGGAGAAGGAGATGCGTATCCTAATGGTGTAAGTTGGTTACCGTTTCTACCCCTTTTTTGGTTTCATTTTCAAGATGTGTTTTTTTTGCTCAAATCATTGTTGTTGTTAGGGGTCTTGACAACTCGGGGAAGACGACGATAGTCCTCAAGATCAATGGCGAAGACACCAGTGTCATCAGCCCAACTCTGGGATTCAATATCAAGACCATCAAGTACCAGAAGTAATCACTCAAAATCTCATCTTGGCTTGAATTCGACTTGTTTTGATTCATTTTCGAATCTGGGATTTTTTTAGATGCAATAAGCGCTCTTTTGTCGTCGAAAAGTTCAAATTTTGGTGATTTTTGAATGATTTAGGTATGCATTGAATATATGGGATGTGGGAGGGCAAAAGACGATTAGGTCTTATTGGAGGAATTACTTTGAGCAGACTGATGGGTTGGTGTGGGTGGTTGATAGTTCGGATGTTCGGAGGCTCGACGATTGCAGAATGGAGCTGGAGAATCTACTTAAGGAAGAGGTTCATATTTCAGGACTACTTTTATGAATGTACTACATATATAGTTTTAAGATTGAGTTGTGTGTTTCATATATTAATGTTTGATTTGTAAAATTTCAAAATTATATCATAGGATTGCCCAATTACTCGGTTATTTGATTTATAGTACTTCAAGTAGAATTGCTTGAATGATATATGTATGCAAATGACTTGTATGGCTGCTCTTCGGTTAAACCAGTGGTTCTCTTCTTAAAGTACAGAGAATTTACTTGATTGCATATATTTACAACAAAGTAATCACTTATAGTATTGCATAACTTTTCTTCAGTGCCACTAGTTTCTTTTGTTGAGTTACTTGCTGAGTTTGCTTTGGGCCAACTCATCCATGTAAGTTGTGGATACTATTGTTATTTTGAATTTTTATCTCAAACTATAAAGTGTTCCTACCTCAGTTCTTTGTGTTATTTTCTTTGTGTTACTCTTAATTGAATGTTTTCGCAAAGCTTTATGAATTTTAGCCATTCTCATCATTTGAAAAATAGATCATGAATGAGACCATACACATAGATATCTGCTTAACATTACCACTATGCACATTCACACAAGCAAATTAGTACAATCTCAGCTATTGGTTATGGATAGAATGGTCGTAAGGCACGCATGATACTACTTTCCCTAGTCATAAAATTGCATTCATTTCTAAATTGTCAACTAGAAAGCCACTACTAGGTCTATTGACTCTGTTGGTTTGGTCCTTATATTTTTTTCTTCTTTTTGTTTATTTCTTAAATACTTCTCAGTCAATGGATCACTATATTCTTAATATTGAGGAGCATACAAGCTACCTTAATTGGTGTTCTTTCTTTATAGATGATCAGAATCTCGAGTTTTGTATATGCTGTGTCCATCATTTTATTATTTTCCCTGATGCTAATTTTGCATGCACAATTTATAAATTTTAAAGAGCCGGACTATCTTGATCAATCTTGTATCTTTCGACTTTGTGGTGCTAGCCTAACTTGATTTATGTTTTCGGCAGAGGTTATCTGGAGCATCTCTGTTGGTATTTGCAAATAAGCAGGATATACAAGGTTCTCTTAGCCCAGCAGAGATAACTAAAGTAAGTAACCCATTTTCTTCTTTTTATTTTGAAAAGAAACTAAGACATAAGTTAATATGCCTTCGTACTTCTTAACTCTCATCTTCAAAAGAAACTAAGACATAAGTTAATATGCCTTCGTATTTGTTATCTCTTATCTTCATACATAGTACTAAATATGGTATAGTTCAATGATATATCAGAGTGGATATTCGTGTACTTGCTTTCTTATGTTTGGTTGGAGGTTGTGACAAGCTTCGAACATTTTATTTCCATTGCTCTTTATTGCAATGCCTTGAACGGGTAAACTTTAGAGTTGTTCTATGGCATATTGCATCATTAATTTTCCTCCGTATACCGAACAAATTCATTCTGGGGAAAAGGATTCGTAAAGATAAAACGTCAAAACCCTCATCCAGGTTATAAATACGGGAAATAACCAAATGCATTTTTACTTTATTTGAGCCTCTCCAGGTCACTGTTTTTGCATGTTATAAACCACACTATTGATAAATTGATAATCTGCCCCTCTCTGCATTGTAGATACTAAATTTGGATGCTTTGGACAGAACCAGGCATTGGAAAATCATAGGTTGTAGTGCATATACTGGTGAAGGTTTGCTTGAAGGTTTTGATTGGGTTGTTCAGGATATTGCTTCTCGCATTTATGTACTTGACTGAGGATGTAATTTGTATAACATTAACTATGTTGTTTTGAGTAGTTTCATTAATTTTATTCTTGATGATTGGACTACTTGAGGAAATGATCAAGTTCATCGTGTGTATGGTTGAAAGATAACCAAGCTGATATTTATTCTTCTTTTTTCTTCATCTATTGCAAAATCAAAATGGGACGATTTCTTTGCCAATTTAGCATGAGTGTTTAAATGCAGATAGTGATGTTTTTTTCAAAAGATCAATGATGCATTCATTGTACATAACCAAAGGCATTCAAGTGAGTCCACATCAGTAACAAGTGAAAAGTTATACATTTCAAGATAAAGGTACACATGTCAAATGCAAAAAAAAAAAAAATATCGTTTTAGCCAAGTAATGGGAAAAAATGCCTAGTAGCAAAGATCACTAACAAAACTTGTCAAAATAGTCGGTCTTAAGTACCTATGTTACTAGTTACGGCATTGTATTTTGTATTTTGTAGTTTGAGTAATTGTTTCTTTATGTGCATTTGTTATTGTCTCATTGACTTGATAATCTTTTTATTGCAATTTACTTCTAATTTTATATAATTGTATGTTTGTTGTCTTGTATTTGCTTTAGGTCTTTTCATATCTTTCCCTTGTTGGCTGCTGAATGAAATTGTTGTTCATGTTCAGTTGAAAATACATTTAGTTCTTTTCCCCAAATAACATTTTCAAATATTTGGCGCCTCACCTTACTAAAGATTTTTTTTTCTCTTGTTTTTCTATTCTGGCCATCGGTCAAGGTTATTATGTTTTGTTGGGTGGGAGAAGTATTCAAATTCAATTAAGCAAAGTGTATGTGTCAACTGTTGGAAGTTCTGTTAGTTGTAGTGTTATGGACCAAGACAATGATGTTTTATTAGCATAGTTAGCATAGAATTTAAACATGTCGAATGGAGAAAAAAGAAATCCTATTTTTGATCGGGGGAATGGGCAAAATGTGAAGTAGGATGAATCACTGATTAAATTTTCTTGGCAAAATAGTTTGATATTCCTACCTTTATCAGTTACTAGTTAGTATTATATTTTGGCATTTGAAGTTTGATTTTGTTCTATGTATATGTTTCATGATGCGCGCTGTTGTCATTAACTTGATAATTAAGTTTTGGTATCATCCGTCTAATTTATATAATTTTATGTTACATGTCTCATATTTGCTTTAGGTCTGTTCACATCTTTTGTCTATCGATCGTTGAATGAAATTGTTGTATATGTTTTGTTAAAAATATGTAGTACTTATAAATACATTTAGTATTTTTTTTTTTTCCTCTCAAATAACCTTTTTGAATATTTTGTGCATTGCTTCACTAAATAATTTTTTTGTTTTCCCCTTCTTGAAATGGAGAAAAAAGAAATCCTATTTTTGATCGGGGGAATGGGCAAAATGTGAAGTAGGATGAATCACTGATTAAATTTTCTTGGCAAAATAGTTTGATATTCCTACCTTTATCAGTTACTAGTTAGTATTATATTTTGGCATTTGAAGTTTGATTTTGTTCTATGTATATGTTTCATGATGCGCGCTGTTGTCATTAACTTGATAATTAAGTTTTGGTATCTTCCGTCTAATTTATATAATTTTATGTTACATGTCTCATATTTGCTTTAGGTCTGTTCACATCTTTTGTCTATCGATCGTTGAATGAAATTGTTGTATATGTTTTGTTAAAAATATGTAGTACTTATAAATACATTTAGTATTCTTTTTTTTTCCTCTCAAATGACCTTTTTGAATATTTTGTGCATTGCTTCACTAAATAATTTTTTTGTTTTCCCCTTCTTGAATCTTGCCTTAGCAAGACTCAGGCTATACCATCCTCAATCAAGGTAATTATGTTTTGTTATGCTATGTACTGAGTTGCGAGTAAGAAGTTGTGCAAGAATGCACATTGAAGATGTCAACCCAACCTGAATGAGGATGTGTGATGTTTCTGAAGAGATGAAGTTGAAATTTTGAGAAGCTCATAAAAATTGGGATGGTGAATAGATTTGTGGTTAGCTTTTTTTTTTTGTCTATGTATATGTTGGTCATTTTAATTGGTTTAACTGTAAAGATAGACAATTGTGGGCTTTATTTAAACTTTGTTGCATGTAATTTGATAGTTTGATTGGATAATGAAAGTGCAGGTTTACATACCTGATAGCTGTAAAGGTTCTCAGACTGCCCCTCTCTTGGTTTAACTTATCTGCCTAAAACTGGGAAGTGCACCATTTTTTTAGGGATCTTATTTTGATAAAATTCTGTTTAAAATTTGTTTATGGAACTTCACTTGACTTGTTGTCGAGGTTTTGGTAATCAAATTTTGATTTCTAATACTCCGAAATAATTAGCTTTACCTTTACATATATCAGTGTTTATTTTTAGTTTGGGTTTTGTTGGAGTGATGAACAAATTTGTTCTTGCATTAGCTATATATGAATAAATAGTTCTATATATATTTGTACAAGATTTTGTTAGGTGATTATTTCATTCACACGCACACACATATATAATTTCCCAGTATCAGTTAAAATCACTTAGAGTAATTTAAATAGAAGTCCTAGCTCCTTGTGTTAGGAATTCAGGACACTTGGCGGATTCATAATTCGACTTACGGATCACAAGTTATTCTAAATTCACCACTGTACTGTTATAACTCTAAATTCACTGATTTATGCGTCATCATGTTCTAATAATTCATTCAGTAGATTAACTTAAGAATTTGAACCTGGGAATTGTAGAATTTGTTTATGAATAGTCTCAGGAGTTAAATCATGATTTTTGTTAGAATTTTAGTAAACTTTCTAGTCGAAATTCACATTGGATAATCTTGTGCTGAGTTGCTGCCTGCGCAATAAACCCAATAAGAACTAGCCGGTAGACTATGCTTCTGTAGTCAAAATGTATCGTATAAATATGTGTTGGAACCATCACGGAGTTCAGTTTCTAGAACCCCAGACGGAACCTAATTCGCTTCCCTGTAACAACGGGAAAGTAATTTTTTGTACATCAACGTATTGCTGTCAAGAATTATAACTTTATCTTCTTGATTGTAAGTATATTTATTTCTTGCATTTAATGAATTAAACTTTATATCATGCATTGCATAGCCTTGATACTCCTTAATCTTGTCCTGATACCCATTCTCATTGTCTCATGTTCATGTTTAATTATTGTAAAATAATCATAAGCCGGGGTAATAACGGTAGGACCTAATAGTAGACGATATAGGAGATTGTACTTGGAAGGGAGCCCGTGTTTCCAAGCTAGTGATTTATGTTACAAGTTACATGGAACTAAGTGCCACGTAGAACTAAGTGCCACGTTAGGGGTTGACAGGGGTTACCTCTAGATCCTGCAGGGGTTATCTCTAGAGCTAATTACATGATTACATGATTACATGATACATGTTTACAAGTTATATGGAACTAAGTGCCACGTAGAACTAAGTGCCATGTTAGGGGTTGACGGGGGCCACCTCTAGATCATGCGGGGGTTACCTCTAGATTCCATTGCTCGACTACATGCTCATGTTTCCTGCAAGACCCGAGTACATGATCTTATAGAATTAACCATTAGAGTCTATACTTTAACTTGTTTGTATGCACCCAAACCTGTGGTATGGGACGCAGGATTGCATGCATTAGATAGGACTGATTAAATGAATAGACTTAAGATTAACACTGAGCATATGTATATTCCTGTTTACATGTTACATATCTTGTTTACAAGTTATATGATTCTTGTTTACAAGTTTTCATGATTTCCGTTTACATGTTACATGTTTCAATCTACTAGTTACATGATTCCTGCTCATAAGATAAGTTACCTGATTCTAGAAGTTACCTACGTTTATATTCCCTCGTTGCATGATTTGTTTCCTGTACACTTGATTCCCTGTTCTTTCAATATTCTGTTCTTGTTACCTACTTGCTTGTACTACTTGCAGCCTGTTACTTGCTCTGACGGGTGTCCTTCTTCCCAACTCGAGATGACGAATTTACAAGGAGTGAGAGAAGAATTGCCAGAAGGAATTAGTGATCATGTGTTCTAAGAATGGAGATGGATCACAGTCTGCTTTTACTTACTGATGTTATATTCTCAGTTCTATTTGTTTTACTGCAAACCTTGTATTCAGGGTGGTTAACCTGATGTTTATTTCTTTCCAGATGTTGGTTAGTTTGTGAGACATTTCATCGATTATTCATGTTTATGTGGTTATTCTTTCATGCGTGGTTGTGGTTACTTTTCATATTGTTGAGATCATATTTGTACAGCTTATGGATGATGTCAGTTGGAAACTTATATTATTCGCTGGGCCCCAGTTACGTGCCTGTGTTTCTGTATAATGGGAAGCGAGGCGTGACAGGGTTTTTAGTGGTATCAGAGCCAGGTTAGGCACTAGCCTGGTTTAGGCTAATGTGTTAGCTAGGTTGGTTTTAGGCCCTAACAGTTAGACTCTAACCAGGTTCGAACCATATTTAGCTCAACAATATGCACTCCACGTTGATCACATGAACATTTAATAACCAACTTATAATCTGAATACTGACCCTATTTGATTATATTGCAGACCATAGCTTGTGAAGGCTCTTTAACTTTTCCACCCAAGGCTGGACAATCAGAAAATGTCACCATTCTCCAAGTGATGCGACAAATGATGGAGTTACAATAGGAACACAATGAATTGATGAGAGCTTATCTGGATAGGGTCCAGGATGCCGCAGAGTCCACTCGACTGAGTCGGTTTGCATACCAGCTTCATACCCACGCTGCTATGCTCGATTCAACTAGGATTCAGGTGCCAACCCATAGAAGGAGGAATGTCGCTCAGCGGGTGATACAGCGCCCTACTGCTGCACGGTCTACAGGTGGACCAATATGGAGGCCAGTTCAGACCTCGGCGACTAGAGCACCACCTTACCCATAGGCAACTCCGAAGAGAGACCCGACATGTGATTATTGCTGCCGGGTTGGACACATACACAAGGACTGCTGGAAAGCCAACGACTTGTGTCTTGCATGCGAAGCAAGTGACCACAGGGTTCAGGACTGTCCAAAGAGGAAGAGTGACACACCAACTGGAGGATCAACTTCCAATGGAGCACAAGCTGAAGAATGTAGTCAGGCTCATAACTTGATTGCAGAGGAGGCAGAGACCGCCAAAGGCATGATTGCAGGTATTTTACCATTTTGTCATATTTCAGTTCTTACGTCATCTATTACTTTCTGCAGTTTACATTCATCTTCATTTATTGATTCAATATTGAGTATCCTACTAGTTATTTCTTCCTTACCATGTTCTCTTCAAATTCTGGTGATACCGCCCTCCTCGTTTCCCTCCCTCCACATCCAGTTCTCTCATTTCTTATTTTTTCCATCTCTTCCACTCATCTTCATTCTTTGATTCCAAACTGGGTATACAATCATTCTTTCTCTACCAATATTATCTTTGATTTTCGTGCTACACATTCTTTTATTTCTGCTCGTTTCGTCGATCGGCAATACTTACCAATGACGAAGTCTTCCTGATCAGAGTGGCGCATCGGAAGCCTGGTTGGCCCATAACCCACATGTCCCAGGATTATCATGTCGCTTCTCCTTCTTTGCATTGTTTGCTTCTTTCCATCCATGAATTCATCCTCATCCATCGACTCATTATTAGTCTAATTCTTCCCTATCCATTCGCTCTTCGATTCCAATTCAACCTACTCCTACATCTTCTTGCTTCGTTATCTCACAAGTCTCATGCTTTTTATTCTTCTACTGATATCGGTTACCTTCTCCCCATACGTTTCCATTTTTCATCATTCATTGAACCTTTATTCAACATCACTCTAGATCACTTCATTCCTATCCATGTTCCTTCTTATTCTGGTGTTGCCACCGTTTCATTTCTCTCCATCTAATTCACTGTTTTGTTATCCCACAAGTTTGCTTTTTCTTTGTCCTACGTTCCGCCTGAATGAATTTTGAGGACGGAATTTTTTGTAAGGTGGGTAGGATTGTAACCCCCGTTCCTATTTATACGGATTTATACTTATTTTTTCTTTTTATTATTGAAATTCAATTTTCTAGATAAAAATTCCTTTTTCTCCTGGAGCCAAATTGATTTAATTTTGGATATCCGATTAATTTGGTTGAACACAGAGATTTTAATTCATATTATTATATTATTAATATTTGATCATTTAATTATTTTGGCCCAAACTCCTAATCCAACCTATGGTTAGTTTATTTATTTTATAAGTCCAATCTAAACCAACTCAATCCATTCTTATTTTCTAATTCATATTTATTTGTTTTATTGAAGACCATAATTCATTTGATTACCCAAACTCATTACCTCATTCTTTAACCCAAGCCCATCCCTTGTTGGATCCTAACCAAACCTGCAAACCTGTTAACCCAACTCAAACCCACTAACCCAATTTTACATAATCTGCTAATTTCCCAGTCTCCAACTCCCTCTCACGTTCCCCCACAAATCTGTCCATATTTCTACTAATCCTAACTAAAACCTCCATCCCCTCCTTAATCATCTCTTAATCCCCATTAATTAGCCTAATACGAAATTAATCCCTCAATCAATTAGCCCCTTTTCTCTCCTCTCTCTTCTTCTCTTCAGTTCTCCCTCCCGAACTGAGAACCAACACCCCTGACTGCCTCGCCACCCTCGCCGTTGCCGAAGATCACTCCGCTCGCCTAGCCGCCCTCCTCGTCGATTGCAGTCACCACCACCGAACGACGTCCTCCACCTCCAAAGCCACCACAGCACCCGTCGAAGCTTCCGTCGACATCCTCGTTGCCCCTCTGCCCTCGAGTTCTCCCCACTGCCTCCAGCAAAAACCACCCACGTCCAGCACCCCAGTCGTCCGTTGTTTGCCTCCGACCACCTCCATTGCAGCTGTCGTCGCCCCACCGCTGCGACCTCCCCGTTGAAGTCACCACCCACCATCGCGAGCTCCACTCGCCATCGCCATCACCATCCCCTAGCCCCTGCTCCTTCCACCTCGCTGTCACCTTCAACCTCCTCGCCACTTGAGGCTGCCTCTTGCTGCTCCTCCCTTGACCGACCACCAGCACCCCGACCAGCCATTCTCGAGCTCCTTCCTCTCCTCTCTTGCTACCCCCAAGTCACTGGCTGCAGCACCTCGACGCAACCTCCACACCGACTGTAGACCTCTCTCCTCCGCGCACAACCGGAGCCTGCCCCTCGCCACTGTCCATCACCGAGCCCCTTCGTTGCTGCTCCTCGCTAGTGCTGCTGCTGTCTTACTGTCTCTCGTTGTTGCCGCCGCTTTTGCTCTTGCTGTACTTGCTGCCGTCTCTCGATGTTGTCGCTCTTGCTCTCGCTATGTTGTTTCCGTCATTATCGCCCGTGTTATCGTTGCACGTGCTAACACCGTATAAGACAAGTATCCCTTGTACATATCCGTTATTCCGTACAAGCATATTCTTTGATCTCCCGCAATTAGTAATTAGATCATCGCATTTGAAATTCATTATTCTTGTAGTATTCATGTTTCGTGATGTTCCCATATCTAGATTAGTCGTTATATTGAATCGAATCAATTCTTTTGCCTCCATGATTTGATGCCATCAAAAGATCGTAGATTTCCATTGTCCCCACATTCATTGCACAAACACGAATTTGAAACTATATGTTTGCAAGTAAGAACCATTACAATTTAAAATGGCAAGTTTTTGTCTTGCTATTTCTGTAATTTGTAGCTAGATTTTGACCTAGCTAATTTTCAAATTAATTAGATCTTTTTACACAAGATTCGTAGTCCTATGAATCTAGTTTCTGGAACATTTGACGGATTCAAATTCTGAGTTGTAGATAATGAGTTATCATGTTTTTTGTACTGCTAGGTCTATACATTCCAGATTGTTACTTATAGCACATCGACATGTTTCACAAATTAAAATGTCATGTTAATAGGTGAATTAGGACTTGATATTTATTAGCATACTACTAGACTTGATTAGGAGGCGTAATATAATTTTTATAGGATTTGAATAGATTTCCAGACCCGTTATATATATGTAGACTTGACTCAAGAATCCTGTTAGTACAGTAGACCAGTAGAGAACCAAAGTTTCAACCCAGTAGTGTTTAAATTCACTTACAATAATTTATATAGAAGTCTTAGCCCTCCGTGTTAGGAATCTAGGACACTTGACGAATTCATAACCCGACTTACGGATAATAAGTTATTCTAAATTCACCATTGATATGGCCAAAAATGGGGTTAAATCGGAACCATTCAAAGTGGACACGAATCTCAAAGTACCAGGGGCAAGACGGTAATTTCATCTACAGACGGGTCCAAATTGGGAACCGGGTCCCTCCTCTTGGACCCGCTAACCCATGAACGGATCTGTTCAGTTGGGAACGGGTCTCAACCCATTAGGGGGCAGCTCAACAGGATTGGAGGAAATCCCGACTCACCTTGATCTTAAGGAGGTGGTTATAACCACCCCTATCCAGCCTCACCAGGAAGGAAAGATTCATTCTTATCCTGAAAGAGATCCCCATGGAGACTATAAAAACCCGCCTACCTCCTACTGTGAAAGGTGATCACTGTTTGTGCACTTGAGCTCTTTCTTATTACTTTTTTGGTATTGACAAGAGCGTCGGAGGGATCGTCGCCGGGATCCATCCCGGTGTTTCGAACGTTTGTGCAGGTCCGCGGGAGTATCAAGGAGTCAACTTGTCAACGAGGAAGAAGGGAGATCCAGCTTGTTTGAGTTCCTCACGAACTTACAAATTCTGTCTATTGCCCCCACACCGAATCCAGCGGCAACAGATTGGCGCTGTCTGTGGAAACTACTCGACAAGCAACCCTGCCTTCCTCTTTCAGCTAAAGCTACTCCTAGCCATGCCTCCCAAGAGGAAGCCCGCAACATCCAACCGAAGAACAACCTCTTCTCATCCTCCTCCACCTCCTCCTCCGGAGGATCTCCCTCCACCCGGCCAGCAGACCCTGCAGCTCGAGCAGCAGGCTCCCCATTCTATTCTGCAACCTACAGGGCCCCAGGCATTCGTAGGGGAGCCCTCTAGGCGAATCAGCCACAAGCAGCCTGTACATCAGGTTCGGGTGTCCATCCATAATGCCTCCACGGATTCTATGGCCTTCCATAGTCCTCCTACCCCAAAGGATCTGCAGGACGTGCTCAACAATCGGCAGACCCAGCCAGGGCCCGATCTTCAAACTCATTTAGAGGAGAGGCAGAATCGCGAGGCGAACCCTCGCCGAGAGCACCCGAGGGATCGATCACCACGCCGATCAGATCGCAGGGGGTCCAACTCCCCCCGGAGGCAGAGGGACTCACCCCCGCATCACCCAAGGTAAAGCTGCTCCCCGGATGGCCGTCCTGCAGCTCGAGCCGATCACGAGCAGGAGGCCCCCGTTACAAGGGCAGAGTTTCATCAATTTCAGGAGGCGGTCCTTCGGGCACTCCACGCCGCCCCTAATAATGGCCCTCGGGCACCCAATCCTCGGCTAGCTCCTCGTCATCCTCGCTACTCCCGAAGTCCTAGACTGGCTCCGAGAAATCACCACTGCTCCCGAAGTCCCAGACCAGCTCCAAGCCATCGCCGCCCTTCTGACGATCACCACCGCCGCTCCCGAAGTCCGCGTCCTACTCTGAGTCACCCCCGTCATTCAGTCAGTCCACCACCTACTCTGAGCCATCGCCGTCGCAACCCCAGCCCTTCTTGACATGAGGACGAGTCTCGGGGCACAGCCAGGCAAGACCGAAGGGAGGACTCAGTCTACTGCCGTCTCCACGAAATGGAGAGGCACCTCGGCTAGCTCGACCGAGACGAAGAGCGACGGGCGAGGGACCTCCGTCCAAGCAGGCCCCCATTCTCCCGTGCCATCATGGAGGCCCCAGTCCCCGACAACTTCAAGCCTCCACACTTCGAGACCTACACCGGGGAGGCAGACCCTGCAGATCACATTAAGAGTTTCAAAACTCTAATAATGATCCATCATGCATCCAATGCCCTCCTCTGCAAGGCTTTCCCGGCCACACTCAAAGGGCGGCTCGGGATTGGTATTCCCGACTTACACCGGCGTCTATATTCTCCTTCGACCAGTTCAAGAGTCTCTTTCTCATGCATTTCGTGAGCAGTCGCTGCACGGAGAAGACGAGCGCCTCGCTATTGTTCCTCAGCCAAAAGAAGGGCAAACGGTTGAGGGACTACGTTAAACGCTTTACTGCCGAGGCCAGATCCATCGCCTCCTTGGAACCCTTGGTGGCCACGGTCGCCTTCCAGTCCAACGTCCTCAATGCGGATCTCAGGGCGTCCCTCGCCAAGAAGCCCCCCTCGGGACTTCTCAGAGCTCCTACTCGAGAGCGAGAAGTACATCCAAGCGGAAGAAGCCGTCCACCGCCCCACCTTTGAGGCATCAACTTCCGGGAATAAGCGAAAGGGCGCAGAAGAAGGCGCTAAGAAGCTCCAGAAGGACAATGGGGGTCAGCGACGTCCTCTCCCCTGCTTCGAGAAATTCACTCCGCTAAACGAGAGTGTATCCGCCATCCTAATGGAGATCGGGAATGAAGGTCTCCTGCCGCCACCCCCGAAGATGAACACCCCCGGGAAGAAGAGAAACCGGGAGAAATGGTGCCGTTTCCACCGGGACTACGGGCACGACACCGATGATTGTCGGGCCATGAAGGATGAAATCGAGGCCCTCATCCAGAGAGGGCAGCTCACTCGGTTTGTGAGAAGGGACCGAGCCGATCCGCCTCCATCGCCTAGGGGGGCTAACAGGCGAACTGAGCAGCACCCGGAGACTCTGGAGGCCGAAGTAAAGGGCATCTTGCACCTGATACACAGAGGCCCAATGGAGGGAGATTCCAACTCCTCCCAAAAAGCCTTTGTAAGGGAGGTTAACTCCGTGCAGAGCCATCCTCCCCCAAAAGGCCTAGGAGTCCCTGTGACATTCTCCGATAGGGACTTAGAAGGCATCCGCACGCCCCACTGCGATGCCCTCGTCATCAATCTTCGAATGGCGAACTTCGACGTTCGTCGAATCATAGTGGATAACGGCAGCTCCGTCAACATCCTTTTCTTGGAGGCTTTCAAGGACCTCCAGCTGTCGAGGGATCTACACTCTCCACGGGTTCACTGGAGTCCCTGTTACGATCGAGGGAGTTATAACCCTCGACGTAATGGCAGGAAAGGCCCCAGTAACTCGCAAAGAGCCAATGGACTTCATGGTGGTCAACGTCAAGGCTGTCTATAATGTTATCTTGGGTAGATTAGGTTTGGCCGCACTTCAAGCCATCCCTTCAGCGTACCACATGAAGATGAAGTTCCCCACGCCTTCATGAGTGGGAGAAGTGAGGGGAAGCCAAGAAGCGGCTCGGAAGTACTATATGACCTCAATGGGGGGTCCAGTTATCTCTTTGGAAGCGCTCGAACTTCCTCGGGAAGGCGGTCAAACTATCTCCGAGCCCCTGAACGAATTGGAGAAGTGGCATTCTCCGAAGAAGATGCCACTAAGATGTTCCGCGTCAGCAAGGCCCTCTCTCCCTCCATTAAGCAAGACATCTCTCGGTGCATATGGGAGAACCGTGACCTCTTCGCCTGGACTGCAGCCGATATGTCCGGGATCTCAGAGGAGCTCTTAATGCACCGTCTAAGCGTCACCCCTGGGGCCAAGCCTATCCAACAGAAGAGGCGGAAGTTTGCTCCCGAGCGACAACAGGCGATCAAAGAGGAGGTCGAGAAGCTCCTCAATGCCCGATTTATCCAGGAGGTAAACTACCCTGAGTGGCTCTCCAATGTGGTGATGGTGAAGAAGGCCAATGGGAGCTGGAGGATATGCATTGACTTCACCGACCTCAATAAGGCATGTCCAAAGGATCCTTTTCCTCTTCCTAGCATCGACGCCCTAATCGATGCGACCTCCGGGCACGAGCTCCTCATTTTTATGGATGCCTTCTCAGGGTACAACCAAATCTGGATGTTCCCACCCGACATCCCGAAGACCTCGTTCGTGACGGACCAAGGCCTCTATTGCTACCGTGTTATGCCATTCGGCTTGAAAAATGTGGGAGCTACATATCAGCGCCTTGTGAACAAGGTCTTCCAAGATCAGATTGGCCGAAACATGGAGGTCTACGTCGACGAGATGTTGGTCAAGAGCACCCGAGGGCAGGAACACGTTCGCGACCTTCAAGAAGCCTTTGGGGTGCTTAGGAGGCACAATATGAGACTAAACCCAAACAAGTGTGCGTTCGGCGTCTCATCGGGCAAATTCCTGGGGTTTATGGTCAGCCAGAGGGGCATAGAGGCCAACCCCGAAAAGATCCAAGCCATTCTCAAAATGGCTCCCTCCTCCAACGTCAAAGAAGTACAGAGGCTCACGGGGCGCCTCGCCGCGATTGGGCGATTCCTTTCCAAGTTCGGGGAGAAGTGCCTCCCCTTCTTCAAGGCCCTCAGAGGGGCTAAAAACTTCGAATGGGGACAGCAGCAACAGGAATCCTTCGACAAGCTTAAGGAATATTTAGCTAACCCGCCGCTCCTGAGCAAGCCAGCACCTAGGGAGGTCCTCTACCTCTATCTTACAGCTTCGGAGCAGATGCTCAGTGCGGTTCTTGTAAGGGAAGAGGATAAGACGCAGAAGCCCATCTATTACGTGAGTAAGGTGCTCCACGATGCCGAACTCCGTTACCCAAAGCTGGAGAAGATGGCTCTCGCCCTAGTCATGGCGGCCCAAAAGCTCCGCCCCTACTTCCAATCCCATTCGGCGGTCATCTTTACCGACCAGCCGCTGAAACAAGTACTCCACAAGCCCAAGACCTCCGAGCAGCTCATGAAGTGGTCCATCGAGCTGAGTCAGCACGACATCAGCTACCAGCCCAGGACGGCAATAAAGGCCCAAGCTCTGGCCGAATTCATTATGGAGAACACCATCCCCGACTCATACGAATTGTCTGCCGACCCCTTGATCTGGACCGTTTATGTAGATGGGTCCTCTTACGCCGATGGAAGCGGGGCTTGCGTCATCTTGACTGGCCCCGATGCTTTCGTCCTCCAGTACTCCCTCCGCCTAAACTTCCCGGCATCAAACAATGAGACAGAGTATGAGGCCCTCATAGCGAGGTTCTGCATGGCTTGCAAGGCAGCACCGAGTGCGTAAGGGTCTTCAACGACTCCCAGTTAGTGGTCAACCAGGTGTCTGGGGAATACGAGGTGAGGGATAGCCGTATGGCTAGGTATTTGGCAAAGGTGAGGGATCTTCTAGTTCTATTCGAAGATGTTCAACTCCGGCGGGTTCCCCGAGAGGAAAATGCGCAAGCGGATGCCCTCTCCAAGCTCGCCTCCTTGTCTCTCCAGGGTCTAGAATGGACTGTCTTGATAGAGGTCCTTCTCAAACCAAGCATTGACGAAGACGGCTCGGAGCCAATGGAAGCCTACCCCCTAACACTTAGGGAAAACTGGATGAAGCCCCTCATCGAGTACCTTCGAGACGGAGTCCTCCCCGAAGACCCAAAAGAGGCAAGGAAGATCAGGACACGAGCCGAGTGGTACACACTCCTGGACGGGGTCATGTACAAATGCTCATACACCCAGATAGGTGGGCGACCCTATTTGAGATGCCTCTCCCCGGAGGAAGCGCTCTACGCCTTTAAGGAGGCCCATGATGGTTTATGTGGCACGCACTTGGGAGCGAGATCCCTTGCCCGGAAATTCTTGAACTACGGCTACTTCTGGCCCACATTGCTAAGTAACTCTGAGGAGTACGTTCGCCAGTGCGACTCCTGCCAGAAATTCACCCCAATCCTTAGCCTGCCCCAAGCACAACTCTCTTCCCTGGTGAGTCCAATTCCCTTCGCAATGTGGGGAATGGATTTGCTCGGACCCTTCCCTGCAGCACCAGTCCAACTAAAGTTCTTAGTCATAGCAATAGACTACTTCTCAAAATGGGTCGAGGCTGAACCTCTTTCGACAATCACCGAGCATAAGGTCCAGAAGTTCTTTTGGAAGAACATCGTCTGTTGGTTCGGGGTACCTTGCATCCTCGTAATTGACAACGGAACTTAGTTCATGGGAGCGACCTTTCGCGACTTTTGCACCGACCTCGACATTCAGCAGCGGTTCTCTTCGGTAGCACACCCCCAATCCAATGGCCAAGTAGAGAACGCAAACGGACAAATCCTCCCTAGTTTGAAAAAGAGGCTAGACAAGTCCACTAAGGGGCTATGGATCGAACAACTCCCTAATGTGCTTTGGAACAATCGCACTACCAAAAGAACTCCAACGGGAGAGTCCCCTTCAACCTCACATACGGATCTGAAGCTCTCATCCCTTTGGAGGTGGCTTTGCCTTCACCCTGACTCATAGCCTACAATGAAGCGCACAACGCGAACCAACTTCGCAACTGCCTGGACCTCATAGACGAGGTCCGCGAGAGAGCTGTGATTCGGCAAGAGACCTACCGCCGTAGGTTCACTCAGGATTACAACAAGGAGTACGGCCAGCCAACCAAAAAAAGGGCAACTTAGTGCTCAGAAAGTTGTCGATCTCTGATCCAAGCAAAAGAGGCAAGTTGGCACCCAATTGGGAAGGACTATATAGGGTCTCCAGAGTTATTCGTCCGGGAGCGTATCAACTCGAAGACCCGGGGGGCAGGAAGATACCAAGGATGTGGAACGCGGAGCACTTGATGAAGTACGAGAGGGTGTCTAAACACCGCTCCAAGCAACTTCCCCAAGAGCGCTCCAGAAGCCATGTCTAAAGTTCTTACTTGTATTTTCTTTTTATCAAAGTGTAAAGGCGGCGCGCAACTTAGAAGCGGCTGCCCAGTTGTTCTCAATAAAAAGAAATCTGTCCTCACAAGTTTTCTATCTTTTGAGTGATCTATCTCTACTTAGCAAATTTTCCATTTTGGAGTAGTCTGACTCTACTTAGCAAGTTTTCTATTGTGGGGTAGTCTAACTCTATTTTCCATTTTGTAGTAGTCTAACTCTACTTAGCAAGTTTTCTGTTGTGGGGTAGTCTAACTCTATTTACAAAAAAAAATTGCATTAAAACAACGTGCTCGGAGTCCAACACTTGGTTTGACTCCGCTTCAACTACTTGCTTCTAAGCGAGTACGAAGCGGATCACCATTCGAAAATGCTCCTACAGTCGTTGATACTTTCTAAACGACGCGCTCGGAGTCCAACACTTGGTTCGATCCCGTTTCAACTACTTGCTTCTAAGCGAGTACGAAGCGGATCACCGTTCGGAATTGCTCCTACATCTGTTGATATTTTTGGAACGATGCGCTTAGAGTCCAACACTTGGTTCGACTCCGCTTCAACCACTTGCTTCTAAGCGAGTACGAAGAGGATCACCATTCAAAATTGCTCCTGCAGCCGTTGACACTCTCTAAACGACAAGTTCGGAGTCTAACACTTGGTTCGACTCCGCTTCAACTACTTGCTCTTAACCAATACGAAGCGGATCACCATTCGGAATTGCTCCTACAACTATTGACAACTACAAATGCTAGCAAAGCGCGCAGGTTCACAAAACAAGTACTATTTCATTCGAGTTCGAGATTACAAGTCTAATTACAAGACCAACTGCTCATCTTTACATTGAGATACAAAACTTGTGCAAAAAAGACTGCAAAATTACAAGGGAGACGTCCTAACGCCTCCTAGGGAGTGGGATACTCCTCTTGAGAGACAAAAGAGGTTGGTGAACACCTTGTCACTGCGACCCTACACCGTGGGGGTCTCTAAGTCGGCGAGCCTGGTTGTGTCTCTGAGAGTTGCACCGACTGAGGCCCCGCTTGACAAGCTAGCCACTCCGCTCTGTGCGTCTCTAGGATGCCCCAAGGTGGGAGGCGAACATAATGCTAACTCGTGAAACGACCGTCCCTGTGAGTACTCTCCTTGAGCGCAAGAAGTTGTCCTAACGTTGCTCCCATCCGAAAGACGTCGCAACCGGTGAATCTCTGTCTCTAACTCAACGATTCGTTCCTTCAGTGAGTTATCTGCTACCTTAACCTTTAGCCAAGGCGTTCGACTCGTATTACCCGCCTGAGAAGCTTCGGTGATGGTCTGCCGAAGTTGTGCCGTCTCCAGACTCTTTTCGAGCACCATGTTCTTTAGACCATCTCTCTCCGCTCTAGCCTCAAACAAAGACTGCCGAATGGACTCTAGCTTCTTGCCTTGCTTGCTAGCCTCCCGAGCTTGCTCCTTCAGTCGCTTCAGTTCGGAGGAGCGGCGCGCCAGTGTCAGGTTGTGATGACTTAGTTTTGCCTTGCTCTTGAGGAGGCTCTCTCGACTTCGAGAAAGAGCCAGCCTAGCAACTCTTAGGTCAGACCAAAGGCGAGATACCTCGGTCCCTCGGGGCTCTGCGTCGAGTGGCAGTACTTCGACGATCTGAAAAGGCCAAGTGAAACTACTGAGTTCAAACACAACCGAACTACAAAACTCGAAAACAATACCGAACTCCGACACTTGTTCAAAAAAAGTGTTTTAACGCTTGTTCAAGAGTGAGTTTCAAAGCAGTGCCGAACTCCAACACTTGTTCAAAAAAGTGTTTTAACGCTTGTCCAAGAGTGAGTTTCAGAGCAGTGCCGAACTCCGATACTTGTTCAAAAAAGTGTTTTAACGCTTGTTCAAGAGTGAGTTTAAAAGCAATGCCGAGCTCCGACACTTGTCCGAAAAAGTGTCCCAACGAGTGTTCAAAAAAAAAATATATATAAATAATATATTTATTTAAGAGTTTTTTCACTCGATACCGAGCCTCAACACTTGTCCAAAAAGTTTTCATTAAAATTTCCAGATTACAAGCGATGGCCAGTCCGCAGTTCGGCACTACATGAGCAAAAAACAAAAAACAAAAAGAGGGAAATAAGATGCAAGACGGATCAGGGTTCGACCTCGGTTGAAGGACCCTACCCGGGGGCCATGATGGCCAGGGGCACGGCCTCCGACGGGGCCTCCCCCTTGGCCTCAACCTCTTCAGCTTCAACTGCCTCGGTCTCCTCTTCTTCTTCTTTGCCTTCTTCATCACCTTCGGAGACATCGTCGAAGCCAGGGACAGGATCCGGAAAGAGATGCCACCTGGCGTAATCAACTTCGGGAAACTTCACCTTTACCTCGTCTATGGCCCGAGCATATGCCTTCGCCATGTTTACGATCAGGTACCACTTCGCCTTCTCCAAGGCCTGATCCTCGGCCTCCTTCACCTTCTCCAAGGCCTGCACTTCGGCCTCCTTCACTGCCTCCAGCTTCGCCGCAACTATGACATCCTCCTTGTCCTTGGCTGACTCCTCGACGGCCTTAAGGAGCCGAGCGTTGTCCGCCTCCAACTTGGCGACCACGGCTTCGATGTGCACCAACCTCGAGTTCTTTGACTCAGCCTCTACCTTTGCCTTTTCGAGCTCCTTAGCGATCCGAGCCTTCTCACCTCAAGCCTTGTCCACCTCGGACATCAGCTCTTTCTCTTGTTCGGCTATCTTCTTCATCAAGTGGCCGAAGTGGCAAGTAATCTGTGAGGAGTAAGACTTAGGTTATTTCAGAAGAAAAAGAAAAAAAATCTCTAAGCGCTTGGCAAAAGAGAGCTCGAACTTCAAAACTTACCGACATCGCCGAGCATTCGACCTCGTGCGCGTCGTCCCCCACACTACCCGCTTCCATCGCCGCCTTATACTTCGGTGTGGCCAGGTGCCGAACCGCCTGCATGCACGCCGACGAATCGCCGAGGAACCCATTAAGCTTGCCGACCTGCAAGTCCGGGACGAAGATCTTCTTGTGCTCCTCGGTCAGGAACACCTTGGCTTTGGCAGTTAACGCTGGAGCTACGAGCACCAAGGCTGCCGATAGCGGAAAGGCCCCCATGCCCGTAGAAGCTGAAGCCAACACCACGGTCGGAGGCTTCGGAGCTAAGGGGGGTCGCCTCGCCAGCTGCTCTTCTGCATCACGGTGCGCCTGCACCCCTTTCGAAGCGGTCTTCGAGGCAACTCTTTTCCTCTTCTTCGAGGCCTTGCTACTCAGGGACCCACGCTGTGACATCAAGTCTTCGAAGTCCATTGATTCTGCAGGAGATAAAGAGTTAGAAAAAAAAACCTACTTTTCCAAATGCACAAAAAACAAACAAACAAAACAAAGCCGTACTAGGGTTTATCGAGATAAGCCGGAAGAGCGCCTCCTCGGTCAGGTCCTTCCAATCGAACTTCGGACGATCAAGCAACGTTCGAACCATAGCCTCCTCCTTGGTGCTGAGGGCCGGGCTTTGCTTAACCTTCTTTGGCACCAAATCAACCCAAGCTGTGGGGATCCCCCATGGCCCTCGACTTTGGATCAGGAAGTACTTATCTTTCCAATTCTTTATCGAGTCCAGACACCTAACCAACTTCGTCCCGAACCTCGGAGCCAAATAGAACCGGTACACGTCCTTATGCAGCTGATGCATCCGGTACATAGTTTGGAGCACACTCAGCCTCAGCTCGAGACTCGCCACCTGACACTAGAGGACGAACCCGTTTATCAGCCTCCATACGTTCGGCATGTACTGAACGGGGCTGATGCGGAACTACCTCAGCACTTTGGCGACGAAGGGGTGCAGGGGGAGCTGAGCCCCTGCCAAGAATGTGTCGACCGGCCAGAAGCACATGTCGACAGGCATTGGCGAGTTGGCCCTCACCCCTGGCCCTGGGAGCATTAAGCTGAACTCCCGCAGAATCTGAAAGCATACCCGAATCTTCGCCAAGTCCACCTCGGTAAGGATGGAGATCATCTCGTCCGCTTCCGATGTCTCCCTAGCCTTGTTTTCCTCGAAGCTCCCAGCCATCCTATACATTATCCGCTCTGCCTAATCCCCCGGAAGCTCTCGAACCCTCGACAGTCTTGTCAGAACCCCAGGCACTCTTTCAAACTCCCCCATCCTCCGATCCTCCAGGATCCTCGTCTCAACGACTACTGAAGTCTGCCCTACCACGGCCTTGCCCTTTTCGATTGGGGGGACCTGACTAGAGGAGGCATAGGGGGCAAGAAGGGGGAGGTCTCCTTCCTCGAAGGGTCGATAGACATTTTCTAAAAGCAAAAATAAACTAAGTATGGAGTTACCTTGATTTGAAAGCTACGGTCGAAAAATACGCCGGAAGACGGTGAAAACTCGTCGGAAGCTCTCACAGGGCGAAATTCTCGCCTGAGTAAAAAAGCAAGAGTAATGAGCAAATGACTATGGGGGTGAAGATTTATAGAGACAAAAGTTGGTGGCACGCCTACCGAGGCAAAAGGGCCCCCAGGAGTGCAAAGGCCTGGCCTATTTAGTGAAAACACACAAGAAAATGAGTTGATTAGTCAACGATGACTGGGACCCACTGGCCACGTGGCGCTCTCCTATTCGTCCCCGAAGTCGATTACCACCGATGTCGAAACGCAAGGAAATGCGTTGACCAGTGAACGGTGGCTAGGATCCACTGGCCACGTGGCACTCTTCTATTCGTCCCCGAAGTCAATTGCCACCGACGTCGAAACACAATAAAATGCGTTGACCAGTCAACGGTGGCTAGGACCCACTGGCCACGTGGCACTCTCCTATTCGTCCCCGAAGTCGATTGCCACCGATGTCGAAACACAAGGAAATGCATTGACTAGTCAAAGGTGGCTGGGACCCATTGGCCACGTGGCATTCTCCTATTCGTCCCCGAAGTCAATTGCTGCCGACGTCGAAACACAAGAAAATGCATTGACCAGTCAATGGTGGCTGGGACCCACTGGCCACATGGCGCTCTCCTATTCGTCCCCGAAGTCGATTGCCACCGACGTCGAAATGCAAGGAAATGCGTTGACTAGTCAACGGTGGCTGGGACCCACTGGCCACGTGGCACTCTCCTATTCGTCCCCGAAGTCAATTGCAACCGGCATCGAAACGCAAGAAAATGCGTTGACCAGTCAACGGTGGCTGGGACCCACTGGCCACGTGGCGCTCTCTTATTCGTCCCCGAGGTCGATTGCCACCAACGTCGAAACGCAAGGAAATGTGTTGACCAGTCAACGGTGGCCGGGTCCCACTGGACACGTGGCACTCTCCTATTCGTCCCCGAAGTCAATTGCCACCGGCATTGAAAAACAAGAAGCAGGGGACCACATAACACGTGTCGCCTCCCTGGACCTCGACAGTCTTTCCGAAGTCAATCACCACTGACGTCCAGGGGGCGAAGAGGAAGGGGTCCAGAAGCCACGCGTCGCTCGCCTAGACTTCGGCGAGCGTCCCGAAGTCAGCTGTCGCCGACCTTCCAACAGGCAAAGTTCCCCTTCTTCGCAGCCTTCTGATCCTCTGGAATTACTTGCCGTGGCGTGATCAAGGGCCCAGATTCGACTACGTCATAAATAGGTAATTAAAATCTTTTTTTAATTATTATTTCGAATTATTTATTTAAAAATGGCAAAAAAATGATTAAAATTCAGGAAAATTAATTAAAAATTCTAAAAAATAATTATAAATTTGGGAAAATATTTTTGAGTCCCCGAGTAAATAATTATTGTTTAGAATGATTAATTAGTACTTCTGGAGAGCAAATCATCGCTTTGCAAAATTGAATAAATGGTTCGAAAAAATAATATAAAATTGGGAAAATCACCAAAAATCTAGAAGGGTCTGAAAGCAAACTTGGGCATGTTACCAGCTCAGAAAAGCACCATCACCCCTCAGACGAGATTTGAACACCCTTTGAGAACTCCGATAAAGCCCTATATGCCGTTAAAACAACAAAACTACTCCCCAAAGGCCGTAACACACAGTCTTTGGGAATTGGGGGCTCGTGATATAGCTAAAAATGGGGTTAAATTGGAACCATTCAAAGTGGGCACGAATCTCAAAGTCCCAGGGGCAAGACGGTAATTTTATCTATAGATCGGTCTGAATTGGGAACCGTGGCCCTCCTCTTGGACCCGCTAACCCATGAACAGATCTGCTCAGTTGGGAATGAGTCTTAACCCGTTAGGGGCCAGCTCAACAAGATTGGAGGAAATCCTAACTCACCCTGATCTTGAGGAGGTGGTTATAACCACCCCTATCCAGCCTCACCGGGAAGGAGGGATTCACTCTTATCGTGAAAGAGATCCCCATGGCGACTATAAAAACCCCCCTACCTCCTACTGTGAAAGGTGATCACTCTTTGTGCACTTGAGCTCTTTCTTATTATTTTTTCTGGTATTGACAAGAGCATCGGAGGGTTCGTCGCCGGGATCCATCTCGGTGTTTTGAACGTTTGTGGAGGTCCGCGGGAGCATCAAGGAGTCAACTTGTCAACGAGGAAGAAGGGAGATCCAGCCTGTTCAAGTTCCTCACGAACTTACAAATTCTGTGTATTTCCCCCACACCGAGTCCAGCGGCAACAACCATTGTACTATTATAACTCTTGATTCACTGCTGATTTATGCATCATCTTGTTCTAATAATTCATTCATTAGATAAACTTAAGAATTTGAACCTGGGAATTGTAGAATTTGTTGATGAATAGTCTCAGGAGTTAAATCATGATTTTTGTGAGAATTTTAGTAAACTTTCTAATCTAATTTCACGTAGGATAATCTCGTGCTGAGTTGTTGCCTGCGCAGTAAACCCAATAAGAACTAGCCGGTAGACTACGCTTCTGTAGTCGAAATGTATCGTATAAATATGTGTTGGAACCGTCATGGAGTCTAGTTTCTAGAACCCCAGATAGAACCTGTTTCGCTTTCCTGTAGCAATGGGAAAGTGATTTTTTGTACAACAACGTATTGCTGTCAAGAATTATAAGTTCATGTTCTTGATTGTAAATATGTTTATTTCTTGCATTTAATGAATTAAACTTTATATCATGCGTTGCATAGCCTTGATACTCCTTGATCCTATCTTGATACCCATTCTCATTGTCTCATGTTCATGTTTAATTATTGTAAAAGAATCATAAGCTGGGGTAATAAGGGTAAGACTTAATAGTGGACAATATAGGAGACTGTACTCGGAAGGGGGCCTGTGTTTCCCAAGCTAGTGATTTCTGTTACAAGTTACATGGAACTAAGTACCACGTTGAACTAAGTATCATGTCAGGGGTTGATGGGGTTACCTCTAGATCCTGTGGGAGTTACCTCTAGAGCCAATTACATGATTACATGATTACATGATTATATGATATATGTTTACAAGTTATATGGAACTAAGTGCCACGTAGAACTAAGTGCCACGTCAGGGATTAACGGGGGCCACCTCTAGATCCTGCGGGGGTTACCCCTAGTGTAACACCCCGCAAAATTGGAAATGACAATTTTGCTCTCGTGCGTTACGCACGTGTATTTTGTACCGTTACTGGTAATATTTGTAACGTGTTTTACTACACATATTGATTTCCGACTATTTATGCATTTTCTATATATTTTATCCTATTTGTGTCAACTAAAATATTAAATTTTGATCTCTGGATTTTACGTGCTTTTTACGTATTTTTGATGCACGTATCGATTCTGTGTTTCCACCGCTATGTTTAATATTTCTATTTATTTAAATTATTTATTTTATGTATTGAAATTTATTTTTATAAATCGAAAATTCATTTTCTCGCATTTTGATCTAAATACTTTTGTACGTGTAATGCACGTGTTTTCTATGTATGTAACAATTACGTTGTGGAATATATGAAAATTAATAGATATATTTTTCTTATGTTGTTTTCGATTAAATTTTAATAATTTTCCGTTGATAACGTTGAATTTCGTATTTTTTTGATATTTTATGTGCGACGCACGTGTTTGTTTCGGTGCACGTATTGGGACGTGTTCTTTTTCAAAATAAATTTCATGAAGAGTGTGTTTATTTTAATCGTGCATGAAAAGTATAATTTTTAAGTTAATTTTATATGCATATTACATATATAAATAATTGTTTTAAAAAAAATTAAATAAATAATTTATTTTTGTAGTGTACACAAAGCATGTGCAAGTGCACACGTGCGATGTGCACACTCCATAGTAGGTGGCTGGGTTGTTTTGGAGAGGAGGGAAAATTCAAGTTCTGAATTTTATAGTGTGGAGTTAGTGGTGTTAGTGTGGCTAGTGGGTGGTGTTCATGGGTGTGTAGTTATTATAACTACTCATCAAATCTATACAAATACCCTACCTTTCTCTTCATCTCTCCCATCCTTCTCTTTTCCCTCTGCTGAAACCAAACCAGCAAAACCACTCCAGCGAACTATTGAGCTTCTCCATTCAAATATATGTGTATACATATATTTATGTATATGCATATACCCCATTCATTTACTCTCGTATTTCCTTCTCTTTCCCTCTCCTCTGTCAGACCCGAAGCTTTCCATCAGCAAGCCCTCTTTGTTCCCCACCGATTGCTTTCCCCACTCAATCTCACTATGCATATATATGTACATATATATAGATAGTATGAATGTAAGATGAGTCCTCCTGTGCTTCCTTGCTCTGCCAAAATCCACCCAGCACTCTTCGTGTAATACCCTGATTTTTCAAATATATAAAAAATTATTTATTTTTGCACGTAGTGTGCACGTGCAATATTTTGGGTTAAATCTCATAATTGTTTTATTGTGATGTGTATGAATATTTAAATATATGTTTTCAAATTATTCCATACAAAGCCTATTTCTTTAAACAAATAGAAAGCCATATTTTAAAGCCTCTTTCTTAAAGCCCAAAAATGTATTTTTATTTTTACTATTTTGGCCCATAAAAACTAAGCCCATGGATTAATTTATTTAAAAAGTCTATTTTATTTTTATATAAAAATCAAATGTACAATTTTGGCCTAGTTGCATGCACGTGCACTACACGTACACATGCATTGCACACTTTCCTAGGAGGCCAGATTACATCTCTTTTGGAGGGAGTTTTGAATTTGGTCATGGTGTTCATGGAGGTAGTTATGTGAATGTGGGTAGTTGTGGTAACTCCTACTCTCATCCTACCCTTCCATCCTATAACCAACCAACTAATCCTAGCCCTTCATTCTAGTTGATTTCTAGTATAAATACCCCCTCCCATGGCTAGTATTCATATGCAATTATATCTTTCTAAAACTATAGTCTAATTTAGTAGTAAGGTGTGAGTTAAAAGATTGAGAGGATTGTGTGGGATTGTGCTTGCTTTCAACAAGGAGGAGAAGGGCCGGCTATTCAAGGAGGGAAGCTTTCGGTTTTGGCTTGGACTTGGAGGTGTGTTCGAGCATCTAGGAGGAGGTGCATTCATTCGCAAAGGACCTTAGTTGCTAATGTGTTTTCTCTCCATACAAGGTGGATAAAATTCTCCATATTTCTAAAGTAGAAAGGCTTGTTAGAATGAATGAATGATAGTGGGTTTGATTTTACTTATTTCTAATTAGAAATGATGCATGAAAAATATTAATAAGAGTACACTCTTAATTGGAGAATTGACCTATAGATTGATTGGAATGTGAGTATGCAATTGTATGTGATTGGATTAGTAAAAATCTAAGTTGGTATGAATTAATTATAACCATGAATGAGTAATTGGCTAATAAAGGAATTTGTGGCATTAATTGTTGAGAATTGTCGAGAAGGAATCTTTCGGGTAAGTCGACTTAGGACCTTGTAAGTCGACTTATGTGCTCATTTAAGTCGACTTGTGCTTTTATAAGTCGACTTCTTGCTTAATTCATTTGCTTAAAAACATGGTTGTTTTCCCCTGAACAGTCGACTTACTATAGTATAAGTCGACTGGTACTGATGCATTTTTTATAAACTCGAATGTTCTACTCTTTTGAAAATACATGAAACTTTATAAGGATAATTTGGGAATTGTTGCATGAAATAAAATGTGATTTGAGAATAAAAGGTGTAATCAGAACTATGATTTTGATATGTGTATTTTTGGAAAATTATACCTTGCAAAAGAACTAGAAATGAAGAAGATTAATATAGTAAAGATTGAAGTGACATTATAGATGCATGAAAACATGAATTATGAATATTCGTTAGTACTTCTCATTGGAGAACAGTTTGATAACCATGAAATGTGAATTATTCTTGTTAAAGAATAGCGTGATAAATTATGATATGTGATTCCTTAAATTGAGATTTTAAACTATTCAGTCGACTGAATGTGTGTAGCAGTCGACTGTATAGAACTGGAGAAATTACATGATTGAACTCTGCAGAACAGCCGACTGTATTGAACGACAGTCGACTGTCCTGTGATTAATAATTGAATTGGAACGCTGTGGAACAGCCGACTGCCGTGTGCAGCTGTCGACTCTCCCAAGTGGTTATGAAGAATGTGAATTGACTGAACAAGTCGACTGGAAGAGATCCAAGTCGACTGTCCAGAGTGTTTAGATATGTCAGAGAACATTATTCTGTATATTTTGAAGATTGTGAACTTTATGATTGATGTTAATGAACTCTTTTTATTGCTGTATGGATTTATATGAAATGAATCATAGTTTGAATTGAGAAATTTACATGAGATGAATCATAGATCTGAATTGAGAATTACATGAATATGAAAGCTAAGATCATGATTATGAAAAATGAACTCAAGAGCTGGAAGTGCTCAGATTATGTTAGAATTTGTGAATTGGAATTGAAATGAAAGAGTAGCTAAGTCTCCCCCGGCATTTGGAAAGAAATGAAATGAATATTGAAAAGAAAGACCAAGGTTGGTCATGTTGAAATGAATGAATAAGTCCGGTTTAGTGGAGAGGCTAACTCTAGAGCTTTGATTTTGTTCATGATTCTAATAAAAACTAAGGATTAGTACATAGTGGAGACGTGATGAAAGTAGGAGAAAAACACGAGTGAGAGCCATCGGATTTGCGGCGGAGAGTATTTCACAGGTTCTTCACGATGAGTCGTGACATGACGTGGATACGGCTCCAGGGTGCCGTGGCGGCGGAGAGTATTTCACAGGTTCTTCACGATGCGTCGTGACATGACGTGGATACTACTCCAGGGTACCGTCCCTATGGTGACACTTGTGGGATGTTTGGTGACTGCATGAGGATCGTGTGCCATGAAAGAGGCTGAATTGTCCATAGGTTCTTCACGATGAGTCGTGACATGACGTGGGATTCCCCTCCAGTTTCTGTACACGTGCTTGCACTCATAGATCATCTAAGACACTGCCGTAGTTACAGTAGTAGATTAAGTCATAACGAGGGATTGAACCCTACAAAGATGAAGAACGATTAAGAGGCTTGCCCTCGGACCTATGTAGTATGGGATGCATAGACTCCGAACAAGTGTGCATTAGTGTCATGTAACATAAATAATTGCATTAAGGATTAAGTGCACAATCACAACACGACATCAATAGGGTAGTCCCTTAAATTGTAATGTGACAAGTTTGTGTTTGCTAAATATGGAAAATTAAGTTATACTATTTCCGGCATAGAGAGGATGGCCGTGTATAATGATCGTCGGTTGAATAAACTGACGTACCCACAGTCTTATATGCAGGTAAATGGCATGTTAAAGGTTAAAGAGGAATGGATGCATAAATATTTTACCATGTTGTTGTATATTTATTCAAATGTTGTATATTTTACTTCCGCTGTGCAAATGAAAAGTATAATATTGATGTAAACTCTGATGTATAGTGAAAGATTTAAATTTCTTGTAAAATTGTACTGAAGAAAGTGAAAAGATCCTGTAGAACATCTCGAATTCAGTGTATTTGGGATTCGGGGCGTTACAGAGTGGTATCAGAGCCACGCTTTCTACGCTTTCCTGCTGGTACAAATTTATAAGGAACGACACCCTAGCAATGGATATTAGAGTGTGTGTTTGAGTCTAGAGATTTAAATGTAAGTGACTTACATTTGTGTTACTCTATGACTCATGCTTCTTCCTCTCTATTTCTAAGATGGCTGATCACTTCGACCCTGCTGGAGGCGATGTTTGGCTTGTGGCGTCTCTTCAGAGGCAGGTGGAGACACTGCGAGAGAGAGTCGGATTGTTGGAGGCTCAGCTGACAAAGCGAAAGGACGATTTTTCTGTTCTCAGTCACCGAGTATGGGAACTTGAGAAGAGGAAGAACCTAACTGATGTGCTGAAGGATGAGGTTGATGAACTACGGGAAGAACTTCGAGCAGCGAAGAGGACCCATAGGAGTTAGATTGTTGTAGCTTCTATTTTCTTCTGTTCTGATGTTAAGAAATATTTTAATTCGAATGTATAAAGTTTGGAATTCAATGAAATGCAAGTTGGTTTAAATTCTTGTCTTATACTTCGAATTTGATGGATCTTTTGCATCAGAATATGTCGAGAAGGGGAGCAAGGAGTGGGGAAGGTTTGGATCTGAAGGCCGAACTTGCAACGGTCTACCAGACGCTGAATGCAGTGGCTATGAACCAAGGAAGGGGGCCGGCGAATCCAGTGCCCGAGGCGATTAAGCTAGTGGAATCGTTCAAGAGAATGAAACCACCTGTATTCGAGGGAAAGTCAGACCCAGATGCGGCTGACAACTGGATCCGTCAAGTGGAGACAATCTTTGAGGTGTTGGAGACACCGGAAGGCAGCAAGGTCAAGTTGGCGACTTTGCAATTGGAGAAGGATGCGGCAGTTTGGTGGCAATCCATGAAGAGGACCATGGGAGGTATAGTGCTTGGCTGGGAGGAATTTCTGGAAGAATTCCGTAGTCACTATTTCCCCTCCGATGTCCAGGGGAAGAAGGCAATGGAGTTTCTGTCACTTCAGCAAGGCAGCATGTCAGTGAGGGAGTATGAGACTAAGTTTACTCAGCTCTCTAGATATGCGCCTGAACTGGTGATGGATGAGGCGAAGAAGGCTTGCAAGTTCGAGCATGGGCTGAGACCAAGCTTGAGATCCCGGATGATACCTCTCGGTATCAGAAGATTCGACAAGTTGGTGAAGAGGGTAGCTGCGACAGAAGCAGATATGGAGCAGTTCCAAGTTGTTCAGAACCGGAGGAACAACTGGCAGACTGGTAAGAGGCCTGCACATTCTGGGAGTTTCAAGGGACAACCATCTGCACAAAGGTTCAAACCGATAGGGGCGAACGCTATCAGTGTAGCTGGAGGACCTGGAAACAATGTGGTGAGACCTCCTGCGGTGACTTGCTTCAACTGTGGTGAGACGGGACATTTCATGTCTCAATGCTCCAAGCCACGGAACAGTAATCGCAATGCACCAATGCAGCAGTCTGGGAAGAGGCCGTACCAGCCAGGGCGAGTGTTTGCCTTGACGGAAGCTGATGCTGATAAAGCAGATCAGGTCATCTCTGGTACGAGGGCTGAAGTTTAGTGGTTTTTGTCATTTCTTCTTCCCGTTCATATTGTGAAACTGTTATGTAATGGTGTGTATTATGTAACAGGAGAACTTTATCTTAATGGAATGAAAGCTGTTGTATTGTTCGATACTGGATCCTCTCATACTTTTGTGTCTCCTAAATTTGCTAAAGTGTTGGGAGTTGAACCGAAGATTTTTCCAGGCAAGATCTTAGTAGTAGCTACTCCGTCAGGTGAAACTTTAACCGCTGATCGGTATTATGCTGATTGCGAGATTGTGATTGGGGATAGAATCTTTGGCATTGATCTGATCGAGCTGACTATCTTGGGAGTCGATGTTATCATTGGCATTGATTGGATGTCGGTGTACAGTGCAAGCATCGAGTGTAAGACCAAGACGGTAACAGTGAAGGCTCCAGGTGGACCTGAAGTCACTTTCCAAGGGAAGTAGAAGTGTTCTAAGCTGGTGGCAACTATCCGCAAGGAAGAGACTCCTGTGGAATTGCAAGGGATTCCTGTGGTTCGGGACTATCCGACTGTGTTCTTGGAAGATTTTCCTGGGTTACCCCTGCATCGTGATGTAAAGTTCAGCATCACTGTTCAACCGGGAAGTGCACCCATCTCTAATGCACCGTATAGGATGGCTCCAGTGGAACAGGATGAGGTGAAACGGCAGATTGAGGAACTATTGGAGAAAGGCTTTATTCAACCTAGTGCGTCACCTTGGGGAGCACCAGTGCTTTTGGTAAAGAAGAAGGATGGATCGATGAGGATGTGTATCGATTACCGGGAGCTGAATAAGGTCACTGTTCAGAATAAGTATCCGATTCCTCGAATTGATGATTTGTTCGATCGTCTACAAGGAGCAGCTGTATTCTCCAAAATAGATCTTTGATCAGGATATCACCAAGTGCGAGTGAAAGCTGAAGATGTGCACTAGACTGCATTTAGAACTCGGCATGGGCATTACGAATTCTTAGTTATGCCATTCGGAGTGACAAATGCACCCGCGATCTTCATGGATTTGATGAACAGAGTTCTGAGGCCGTTTATTGATTCTTTCGTCGTGGTGTTTATCGACGATATTCTCGTGTACTCCAAGTCAGAGGCGGAGCACATCGAGCATCTGGCAGCAGTTTTGCAGAAGTTGGAAGAGCAGAAGTTGTATGCCAAGTTATCCAAGTGTGATTTCTGGAAATCTGAAGTGGCATTCCTAGGTCACATCCTTTCTAAGGAGGGAGTGGCAACTGACCCTCAGAAGATAGAGGCGGTGAGAGATTGGGCTAGGCCTACTACAGTGAAGGAAGTCAGAAGTTTCCTTGGGATGACTGGATACTACAGGAGATTCATTCAAGGTTATGCTCAGATAGCTGTACCGCTTACTGGACTGACCAAGAAGAATGTGAGCTTCAAGTGGACTGAGCAATGTGAGGCGAGCTTTCAGGAGTTGAAAGATAGGCTGACTACTGCACCTATCCTGGCTTTGCCTAGAGCAGGTGTTGAGTATGATGTTTATAGCGATGCTTCACATTGAGGGCTTGGTTGTGTCTTAATGCAAGAGGGAAGAGTAATCGCTTATGGGTCTAGGCAACTACGACCACATGAGAAGAATTACCCGACTCATGATCTGGAATTGGCTGCGATTATCTTTGCCCTGAAGCAATGGAGGCACTACGTGTACGGTGAGAAGTTAAACATGTACACGGACTACAAGAGCTTGAAGTATATATATCAGCAGAGGGATCTCAATCTGAGGCAGCGGAGATGGTTGGAAGTGCTTGAGGACATGCGACCTGAGATCAAGTATCATCCTGGAAAGGCTAATGTTGTTGCTGATGCACTTAGTTGCAAGAGTAGTTTGGCCAGTTTGATTACAACTCAAAAGCATCTGATTGAGGAGTTGGATCGAGCAGGTATTGAGGTTGTCTTGCAAGGATTGGGAGCATCTTTGGCTCAGTTGAGGCTTCAGCCTACTCTGAATGCAAGGATCATTGCAAGTCAGGAGGTTGATGCTGATATTTTGGAGATGAAGGAGCAGGTTGGTGCTGGCAGGTTGCCCGGATTTCAAATCAGGGATGGAGTGCTGTGGTTCGGAGATAGACTGTGCGTTCCAAATCAGGCGGACCTGAAAGAGAGTATTCTTCAGGAGGCACATGCTACTCTTTTGTCAGTACATCCTGGGAGTACTAAGATGTACAAAGACATCAAACAGCATTTCTGGTGGTCAGGTTTGAAGCGGAATGTGGCTGAATTTGTTGCGAAGTGTGAGGTTTGTCAGCAAGTCAAACCCGAAAATCAGAGACCCGGAGGTCTATTACAACCGTTACCTATCCCGGAATGGAAGTGGGATAACATCAGTATGGATTTCATTACGGGATTGCCTAAGAGTTCTAAAGGCAATGATGCGATTTGGGTCATAGTCGATCGACTAACCAAGTCCGCTCACTTTTTGGCGATGGAACTCACTGCTTCGATGGACAAGTTGGCTGAGTTGTATGTTGGTGAGATTGTCCGACTTCATGGTGTTCCTTCAACTATTGTGTCTGATCGAGATGCACGGTTTACTTCGCATTTCTGGAGGAGTCTTCAGACAGCTTGGGGTACCAAGACAGATTTCAGCACTGCTTTTCATCTGCAAACCGATGGGCAGACCGAGAGAGTCAACCGTATTCTTGAGGATATGCTGCGGTGTTGTATACTAGACTTTGGAGGCAGTTGGGAAAGGCATTTACCTTTGGTAGAGTTCGCCTACAACAACAGTTTTCAGGCTAGCATTGGGATGGCGCCGTACGAAGCTTTGTATGGCAGGAAGTGCAGGACTCCTGTTTGTTGGTATGAAGTTAGGGGAGCATCAGTTGTTTGGTCCTGAGCTTGTACAGCAAACTTCTGAGAAGATTGTTCTGATCAGGAAAAGGTTGGTGGAAGCTCAGAGCAGGCAGAAAAGCTATGCAGACAACCGGAGAAGGGACCTTGAGTTTGAGGTTGGTGACTTCGTCTTTCTGAAGGTATCACCCAGTAAAGGTGTGGTTCGATTTGGCAAGGGCGGGAAGTTAGTCCCGAGGTTTATAGGCCCGTATAAGATATTGAAAAGGATCGGGAAAACTGCTTACCGGCTTGAATTACCGGAAGAGTTGTCTCAGGTGCACAATGTCTTCCATGTGTCTATGCTGAGAGGTTATATTCCAGATCCGAGTCATCATTTGTCTGAAGTGCCGGAAGGTTTGCAGTTGGATCTGAATTACATCGAGTCTCCTGTCGAGATTGTTGACCGTAGGGAGAAAGTCTTGAGAAATAAGACGATACCGATGGTCAAGGTAGTCTGGAGAAACTATTTGGTTGAAGAGGCTACTTGGGAATCTGAGGAGAGGATGTTGAAGGACTATCCTGAGCTTTTTGCTTGATTGTATCTTTGTATTCTTTTGTTCTTGTGTTGTGTTGTATTTTGTTTTCCTCGCTCTTGACTGTAGTTCCGGGGACGGAACTATTCTAAGGAGGGAGTGATGTAATACCCTGATTTTTCAAATATATGAAAAATCATTTATTTTTGCACGTAGTGTGCACGTGCAATATTTTGGGTTAAATCTCATAATTGTTTTATTGTGATGTGTATGAATATTTAAATATATGTTTTCAAATTATTCCATACAAAGCCTATTTCTTTAAACAAATAGAAAGCCATATTTTAAAGCCTCTTTCTTAAAGCCCAAAAATGTATTTTTATTTTTACTATTTTGGCCCATAAAAACTAAGCCCATGGATTAATTTATTTAAAAAGTCTATTTTATTTTTATATACAAATCAAATGTACAATTTTGGCCTAGTTGCATGCACGTGCACTACACGTACACATGCATTGCACACTTTCCTAGGAGGCCGGATTACATCTCTTTTGGAGGGAGTTTTGAATTTGGTCATGGTGTTCATGGAGGTAGTTATGTGAATGTGGGTAGTTGTGGTAACTCCTACTCTCATCCTAGCCTTCCATCCTATAACCAACCAACTAATCATAGCCCTTCATTCTAGTTGATTTCTAGTATAAATACCCCCTCCCATGGCTAGTATTCATATGCAATTATATCTTTCTAAAACTATAGTCTAATTTAGTAGTAAGGTGTGAGTTAAAAGATTGAGAGGATTGTGTGGGATTGTGCTTGCTTTCAACAAGGAGAAGAAGGGCCGGCTATTCAAGGAGGGAAGCTTTCGGTTTTGGCTTGGACTTGGAGGTGTGTTCGAGCGTCTAGGAGGAGGTGCATTCATTCGCAAAGGACCTTAGTTGCTAATGTGTTTTCTCTCCATACAAGGTGGGTAAAATTCTCCATATTTCTAAAGTAGCAAGGCTTGTTAGAATGAATGAATGATAGTGGGTTTGATTTTACTTATTTCTAATTAGAAATGATGCATGAAAAATATTAATAAGAGTACACTCTTAATTGGAGAATTGACCTATAGATTGATTGGAATGTGAGTATGCAATTGTATGTGATTGGATTAGTAAAAATCTAAGTTGGTATGAATTAATTATAACCATGAATGAGTAATTGGCTAATAAAGGAATTTGTGGCATTAATTGTTGAGAATTGTCGAGAAGGAATCTTTCGGGTAAGTCGACTTAGGACCTTGTAAGTCGACTTATGTGCTCATTTAAGTCGACTTGTGCTTTTATAAGTCGACTTCTTGCTTAATTCATTTGCTTAAAAACATGGTTGTTTTCTCCTGAACAGTCGACTTACTATAGTATAAGTCGACTGGTACAGATGCATTTTTTATAAACTCGAATGTTCTACTCTTTTGAAAATACATGAAACTTTATAAGGATAATTTGGGAATTGTTGCATGAAATAAAATGTGATTTGAGAATAAAAGGTGTAATCAGAACTATGATTTTGATATGTGTATTTTTGGAAAATTATACCTTGCAAAAGAACTAGAAATGAAGAAGATTAATATAGTAAAGATTGAAGTGACATTATAGATGCATGAAAACATGAATTATGAATATTCGTTAGTACTTCTCATTGGAGAATAGTGTGATAACCATGAAATGTGAATTATTCTTGTTAAAGAATAGTGTGATAAATTATGATATGTGATTCCTTAAATTGAGATTTTAAACTGTTCAGTCGATTGAATGTGTGTAGCAGTCGACTGTATAGAACTGGAGAAATTACATGATTGAACTCTGCAGAACAGCCGACTGTATTGAACGACAGTCGACTGTCCTGTGATTAATAATTGAATTGGAACGCTGTGGAACAGCCGACTGCCGTGTGCAGCAGTCGACTCTCCCGAGTGGTTATGAAGAATGTGAATTGACTGAACAAGTCGACTGGAAGAGATCTAAGTCGACTGTCCAGAGTGTTTAGATATGTCAGAGAACATTATTCTGTATATTTTGAAGATTGTGAACTTTATGATTGATGTTAATGAACTCTTTTTATTGCTGTATGGATTTATATGAAATGAATCATAGTTTGAATTGAGAAATTTACATGAGATGAATCATAGATCTGAATTGAGAATTACATGAATATGAAAGCTAAGATCATGATTATGAAAAATGAACTCAAGAGCTGGAAGTGCTCAGATTATGTTAGAATTTGTGAATTGGAATTGAAATGAAAGAGTAGCTAATTCTCCCCCGGCATTTGGAAAGAAATGAAATGAATATTGAAAAGAAAGACCAAGGTTGGTCATGTTGAAATGAATGAATAAGTCCGGTTTAGTGGAGAGGCTAACTCTAGAGCTTTGATTTTGTTCATGATTCTAATAAAAACTAAGGATTAGTACATAGTGGAGACGTGATGAAAATAGGAGAAAAACACGAGTGAGAGCCATCGGATTTGCGGCAGAGAGTATTTCACAGGTTCTTCATGATGAGTCGTGACATGACGTGGATACGGCTTCAGGGTGCCGTGGCGGCGGAGAGTATTTCACAGGTTCTTCACGATGCGTCGTGACATGACGTGGATACTACTCCAGGGTACCGTCCCTATGGTGACACTTGTGGGATGTTTGGTGACTGCATGAGGATCGTGTGCCATGAAGGAGGCTGAATTGTCCATAGGTTCTTCACGATGAGTCGTGACATGACGTGGGATTCCCCTCCAGTTTCTGTACACTTGCTTGCACTCATAGATCATCTAAGACACTGCCGTAGTTACAGTAGTAGATTAAGTCATAACGAGGGATTGAACCCTACAACGATGAAGAACGATTAAGATGCTTGCCCTCGGACCTATGTAGTATGGGATGCATAGACTCCGAACAAGTGTGCATTAGTGTCATGTAACATAAATAATTGCATTAAGGATTAAGTGCACAATCACAACACGACATCAATAGGGTAGTCCCTTAAATTGTAATGTGACAAGTTTGTGTTTGCTAAATATGGAAAATTAAGTTATACTATTTCCGGCATAGAAAGGATGGCCGTGTATAATGATCGTCGGTTGAATAAACTGACGTACCCACAGTCTTATATGCAGGTAAATGGCATGTTAAAGGTTAAAGAGGAATGGATGCATAAAGATTTTACCATGTTGTTGTATATTTATTCAAATGTTGTATATTTTACTTCCGCTGTACAAATGAAAAGTGTAATATTGATGTAAACTTTGATGTATAGTGAAAGATTTAAATTTCCTTGTAAAATTGTACTGAAGAAAGTGAAAAGATCCTGTAGAACATCTCGAATTCAGTGTATTTGGGATTCGGGGCGTTACACTTCGATTGCTTCTCCACCTACTCACACCATCTACATGCATAAATATTTTCCCATTCTATATGTGTACATATATATATATATATATATATACATTGTGATGAGAAGGAGTTCCCAGTTTGGCCGAGGTGTGTTGGGATGCTTCACTGTTGCTTTGCCAAAGCAGATTTGGAGGAGTTTTCTTGCGCGCGAAATTCGAGGAGGCGAGGCGGAATTTCTAGAAGCTCTTATTCTAGGAGTGCATTTGCTAGGAATTAAATTTTCTTGGGTGGGTGATTCTAAAATCCTTTCTAATGTAAGAGAGATTTTGCATGCTAGATAATATATAATTTAGTTGTTAAATATTGATTGCTATGTTAATTTGTAGATTTCATGATCTTGATATATTTGTGCTATGATGCGTGGAAATATTATTGTGAGTCACATGCTCTTATTAATTAGAAAGAAAATATTCATTTGTTGAAACGAAAAGAAATTGTGCGTGGTAGAATATTTCCTAATGTAGCCACAATAATGCAATGTGTATGAAAATAATTTAAAATGCTATTATAATAGAAAAAAGTGGAAATAGCCTCATATATATATTTTGAGTATAAAATTTTTATAGAGGAGTTTTGATGGAAAGACAACATTTTACTTGGAAAATTGAGTATATGTGTTTTTATGCATTTTTGAAGAAAGATCTTATTATATTGCAAAATGAGAAACTTATGAATTTGAGAACATGTATGATACTATATTTTTTTTAAAGAAACATATTCTGGAAAATTATTTATATTTTTGAGGAAGCACAAATCAATTGAAAGATCAAGTATATTAAGGGAAAAATAAATGACAGCGTGGTATGAACAAAAAGTACTTAACCAATCTTGTATCAGTTAGCCACTTTGGCCATACTGGTCTTTGGGTGCGAATTAAGTCCATTACTGTAGCTCGGCGGAGCTTGTGTGCCTGGGTTCGAGTCTGCTTAAAGACTTTGTTTTTACGAATTTCGATTTAATTCAAATTATCGGCAGTATGTATGTATGTATATATATATATATATATTTCGATCTCCCTTTATTTCAGTTAGCCGCTCTGGCCTTATTGGTTATCGGGTGCACTTTAAGGCTGTCACTGTGCACGTGGGAACGGTTACTATTCATGGTGGGTTTGGGCTCAATTCCAGGGTTCGAAACCTGGTGTGGCCTTTTTCTTTTTCTTTTGATTTTTTAATGTTTTGTGGGTTTTTAAATGAGATAAAAATTCAGAAAAAAATTCTATTATTCTTCTAAAAATATTTAAACTTCATAAAAACTATTTCTACAATATTTGAGATATTTTGGGAGTATTGAAAGAGGATTTTCACATTGAATATTGTTGAACAATTCGATTTTTATCGAATAAAATGTGACTATTGATAAATTTAAGAAAAATGAAAGTTGGAATGCACTTAGAATTTCTCTTAATGAAATTTTGTGATTTTTAGTATTGATTAAATGAAGATTTGAATTGTATACAATGTTATAACAGATTAAATTGATAAAGAGGTTGAATTGACTTATGTTGTGTTATGACATTATAAAGAAATATTCTCTTTGAGAAAGAGATATGAATAAAGAAATTGAATGATTATTTTAAAATTTAATATGACTTATTGTTGATATCTAGAAAGAGATGGTTATTGGAATCTAGAGGCTAGGTGAGACCCTAGTGACCGGCAGTTTTATTTATGATTTAAGAGCTAACCAGTGTGGGTTGAGCATCTCTTAAGAAGTAGGCAGGTAGGATGACTGTCTCTTTGTTTTGGTTTAAGTCTGGTAGGGTAAGCTAGCTCTAGGTTGTGATGATTTTCTTTTAAAACAAACAAAGTTGTAAGGACTACACTATAGTGGAGATGTGATGACAGTAAGAGAAAAATATGAGTATGAGGGCCATTGGATTGGTGGCGTGAGAGTGTTCACAGGATGTCCTCATGATGCATCATGATTAGGGTGTGGACACTACTCCAGAGTACTTTCCTGGTGGCGATGCTTGTGGTGTGGTCTAGTGACTACGGGTGGTGCCATCGTCTATGTTAGGAGGTCAATTGACCACATGACGCCTGCATGATGAGTCATGTGTCAGTACATGGGATTCTCTCCAGGGTGCCTGAATATGGGCTCGTAACTCATAGAACACCTAGGATACTTACCGTAGTTACCATAGTAGTTTAACCCATGGCGAGGGATTGAACCCTACAAGATGAAGAACGGTTAAGGGCTTGCCCTCGGACCTATGTAGTATGGGATGCATAGAATCCGAACAAGTGCGCATTAGTATCATATAAATATTAATAACTGCATTAAGGACTAAGTGCACAGCACAACACGACATCAATAGGATAGTCCCTTTGTAGCTTTGTTTGTGATCAAGTTTTTGTTTGCTAAAGTATTTAAGAATTGTTATACTATTCGGCATAGCGAGGATGGCCGTGTATAATATTTCGTCGGTTGTAAGCAATTGACGTGCCCACAGTTTTATATGCAGGACTTGAGGTTTACAAGAAAATATAAAGATGATTTGATGCTGATGATTACTTAAATATTAAAGTTGTTACAATTGTACATTTATCATTGTGTATTTTATTTATTTCGCTGCGTATTGATGTAAAATACTCTGATGTAATCATTGTTATATAAAAGTTTTAAATTCCTTGTAAAATTGTACAAAATGAAGTGTAAAGATCCCGTGGAACTTCGAATTCAGGCTTATTTGGAATTCAGGGTGTTACATCTAGATTCCATTGCTCGACTACATGCTCATTTCTTGCAAGACCCGAGTACTTGATCTTCTAGAATTCACCATTAGAGTCTAAATGTTAACTTATTTGTATGCACCCGAACCTGTAGTATGGAACGCAGGATTGCATGCATTAGATAGGACTGATTAAATGAATAGACTTAAGATTAACACTGAGAACACGCATATTCGTGTTTACATGTTACATGTCCTATTTACATGTTATATGATTCATGTTTACAAGTTTTCATGATTTCCATTTACATGTTACATGTTTCAATCTACTACTTACATGATTCCTGCTCATAAGATAAGTTACCTGATTCTCGATTACACATTTATATTCCCTCGTTGCATGATTTGTTTCTTGTACACTTGATTCCCTGTTCTTTCTATATTCCTGTTCTTGTTACCTACTTACTTGTACTACTTACAACCTGTTACTTGCTCTAACGGGTGTCCTTCTCCCCAACTTGAGATGACGAATTTACATGCGTGGGAGAAGAATTGCCAAAAGGAATTAGTGACAAAGTGTTCTAAGAATGGAGATGGATCCTAGCCTTTTTTTACTTACTTATGTTATATTCTCAGTTCTATTTGTTTTACTGCAAACCTTTTATTCAGGGTGGTTAACGTGATGTTTATTTCTTTCTAGATGTGGGTTAGTTTGTGAGACATTTCATGGATTATTCATGTTTATGTGGTTATTCTTTCATGCGTGGTTGTGGTTACTTTTCATATTGTTGAGATCATATTTTTACAACTTATAGATGATGTGAGTTGGAAACTTATATCATTCGCTGGGCCTCTGTTACGTGCCTGTGTTTCCATATAATGGGAAACGGGGCGTGACAATGTGCCTCCATTTTTTTACCATTATCATAAGCATCCTGAGGGTTGGGTATCACGACCTTCGAGGAGTAGTTCGCTTTGTTTCGTGCAATCAGGAATGCACATATGACCTTCAGGGATGCCTGGAATTTTGTTCGGAACTTCTAAAGATAGCAGCTATTTCATATAGAGTTTTTAATTAGTTTTCCAAAATTTATAATTATTTTTTGGGATTTTTAATTACTTTCATGAATTTATTATTATTTTTAGATTTTCTAATTGAACTTTCTAAATTTATATTTATTTTTTGGAATTATCAATCAAATAATTAGATGGAATGAATTTTAAGGAGATACGAGGACCCCCATAGCGCCTCACACCATGGGTACTACAACAACAGGCCGAGCACCGAGCTAGGGGAGGCTCGACTTGGCTCGATAAGGCTCAGCTCGGATTGATCGGACTGGTTCAGATCGAAGAGCCCTGTTCAGATGCATGAATCTTGAGAAGATCTGAGGGCATATCAGGGGTGCTCTATTTTTTTAGGAAATCCAACGAAAGATCGAGAGGAGCACAACTTTTAGGCAGTCGGACGGGCAGATCAAGGTTGTGTAGTTTTTTAGGAAATCTGACAGTAGACAATTTCGAAGACATCTGATTGTAGATTGGGGGAACACAATTTTTATGAGAACCAAGGGTCCACATGATGCCTCAGTCCGGGCACCGATCCAGGTGGACAGGTTCAACTTGGATAGATCAGACCGATTTAGATCAGTCAAACTTTTATTTTTTTTTGCACGTATCTAACGAAGTGCTTTGACGAAAGGTAGAGCACCGAGCTTATGTAACTTTTGCAGACTTCTTGCGAGGGGCTCAAACGATAGGTCGAGTACTGAGCCTAGGCAAATTTTGCACATTTCTTGCGAGGGGCTCAAATGACAGGTCGAGCACTGAGCCTAAGCATTTCTTGCACATTTCTTGCAAGGGGCTCAAAATACAGGCCAAGCCCCGAGCCTAGGTAATTTTTGCTCTTTTATTGCGAGAGTCACGAATGATAGGCCAAGCACCGAGCCTAGACAATTTTTGCACATTTCTTGCGAGGAGCAAGAACAACAAGCCGAGCACTGAGCCTAAGCAGTTTTTTAGCATTTCTTGTGAGGGGCTTTGATCGATAGGCCGGGCACCGAGCCTAGTTGATTTTTGAGCATTTCTTGCTTGGGGGCTGGAATAACAGGCCAAGCACCGAGCCTTGGTAATTTTTGACCATTTCTTGTGATGGGCTCAAATGACAGGGCAAGCACCGAGCCAAAGCATTTTTTGCGCATTTCTTGGGAGGGGCTCGAACGACAATCCTATCACCGAGAATAGGTGATTTTTGCGCATTTATTGTGAAGGACACATACGATAGTCCGAGAACCGAGCCTAAGCAATTTTTGTGCATTTCTTGCGACAGACTTGAATGACTGGCTGAGAATTGAGCGTATGCAATTTTTGTGCATTTCTTGCGAAGGGATTGAACTACAAGTCGAGCACCGAGCCTAAGCAATTTTTGTGTATTTCTTGCGAAGAGCTCGAACGACAAGCCAAGCACCGAGCACAAGCAAATTTTGCACATTTCGTGTGAGGACCTCGATCGACAAGCCGAGCACCTAGCCTACGTGATTTGCACGTTTCTTGCAGGCGACTCGAATGACAGGGCAAGCACCGAGCCTACGCAACTTTTTTGCATTTCTTGCTAGGGGCTTTAATGACATGCCGAGCACCGAGGGTAAGATTTTTTTTGCCTTTCTAGCGAGGGTCTCGATGGACTAGCTGGGCAGTGAGTCTAGGTAAACTTTCCACATTTCTTGCGAGGGGCTCGAACGATAGGCCGAGCGCCGAGTCCAACACCTTCGGCCAAGGTGATTGTTAGGGATTCGGATGGTAGGGATGCAGAGGAACGAACCTTCGAACTTAAGAAACCTTCGGATGGTAGGGATGCAGTCTTCCTTCCCTTTTGACTTCCACCATTGGATGGGGTGACATGTTGATGGCGTAAAATCATGCCATCGCATTGTCACAGTTAGCAAGGTGTCTTTCTTCCATTTTGGCTTCCACCATTGAATTGGAAGACATGTGGGTTGCGAAGATCGTGCCACATCATTGTCTCGATTTTTTCACCATCTCAAGATATTCTTCTCTACCTTTCCCCTATAAAATCCCCCACCCTCTTCTCTTTTTTGATCCTACTCTTCATTTATCCATCAAAGCTTCTCTCTCCTCATCAGTCTCTCTATCTAGATATCTAATTCATGCGAGTTCTTTGGCTACTTTTGTCGTAAACTTGTTGTTTCTTTTCCCCAGGTAAATTTTATTTTAAGATAATATCTATGGTCCAGTCTGGGGACTCAAGCTTTAATTCGGCAGAGAAGGTGATGGTGAGGCCGAGATGATGTTCTCTGAGCAGTTGGAGGAGAGGGGGAGTGAAGCGGTGTCCTCAGATGAAGAGGAGGGCGAGGTTGAGATGTTGCCTTCGAAAGTGGAAGATGAAGTCCAAGTATACTCCAGCACTCCTAAAGCTCCGAGGAGTAATGGGAAAAAGAATTTAGTCTTTCAGAGGAGAACTTGATAGTTAAGGAGAAGCCCATTGAATATGTGAGGGAAGGTGGTTTGGAGTGCCCCCACCCTTCAGGATCCACTACTAGTTCGCATGTAGCCTGAGGATCTTTAGGACTCGGTGAGTTTTGAGCCTCGACTTCCTTCACTTGCGGATAGGGATCTGACTGAAGTAGATCGTATCCAAAATTTTCTACCGAGATTGGATATCTTGATTATTCATAAAGTTTTCTTCATTCCGAAGTATTATGACTTGCTTCTCTCTCACCCGGGGATCTAACCGACCAAAGTCCTCACCCTTGGGTTTTGTATTTTCATCTTTGAAGCATTTTATTTGGGGTAGATGCATCTGCCGATCTGTCCCTTTAAAGAGGTGCTCAATTGGTTTGGTTTAACCTAATGCAGCTGCGACCAAATTCCTGGAAGCACATAATGAGATTTCTCTTGTTATGCAGGAAAGCAGGGGTGCCGCCGAGCCTCAAACTCTTCTGTAGGTGCTTTGGAATTAGCTCTTACCGAGCTGGAGAGGGTTAGTACTACCTTTCCCCTCGGATTAGGAAGCACACGGTTCAGGTGCAGCCAGACTCCATAAAGGATTGGAAGTAGAAATACTTTGTACTGTATGGCGCCGAACCATGAGATATACCCATGCACTGGGTTTACAATTTGCTGATTGGGATAGGTAAAGCTCTAAAGGAAAAATAGTTTGGTGAGCAGGAATTATAGGCATGCGACCGCATACTTTTCGAGGGGTTGGTGTTCTGGCTGTCCTTGAAGGAGAGACACTTAGCTAAGTGGGGACTGTGTCTGGCGGACCCTAGTATGTTCTTTGTTTGTGCATCTTTGTAAACGTTTAGCTTCTTTTTAACTTGTATAATTTTCTTATAGAAATGATTATCCAAGATGAAATCAATGCTTAGAAGACCGAGTTCCGTAGTAAGAGAACTGATGCCAAGCTGAAGGATCAAAATAGGCCATCAGTGTCTGCCTCCTCCTTCCGACCCTAGAAGAAGGTGATGGAGGTGGTAAAGGACTCTTTTATTGGGCCGACAAGGGTACCTCCGACCAACACAACTCTTGTTGATGCCAAGCTCGTTCAAGTTCCCTACCCCGATTTCACCCCTGAGGCTTGTGAGATCCTCACCTCCGCAATGAAAAGGACCTATCACCCCGACTGGAAGGTGACCATCATGGATTCGATGATTGGGGCTAGGGTCGAGACCAAGGTGATAAACAACATTGTCCCTCCCTAAGATCTGGTCGCGTTGACCTGCAAGATCTTTGACTCCACTACCTCCACTTTTCCCGAGCACAAGTTGTGGTGCATAGCTTGATCTTTTGTTCTTTTAATTTTTACTTGATTAATTCTCTATGTCTTTGGAGTTTCTCTTTGCAGGCTTCTCTCCAGGTTGCCGAGATGAAGAGCCAGTTCGACTATGAGACGAGGCTTCTGAAGGGGAAAGTTATGCGAGTTGAGAAGGAGTGAAATTACACCAAAGAGGATCTCGAAGCTACTCAGAGGAGGGATCAGGATATGCAACTAGAGCACAGCTCGCTCAACACCGAGCGGGAGAGGCTGCTGAAGAAAAAGGCAGACAGGGAGGGGAAGAAGAAGGAGGACATGGCTAGTGTCCGAACCGAGGCCAATGACATGGAGGAGTAGGTTTTTGGTTTTAGCGGCGAGGGATACCACTTCGTCTTCAAGGAGGAGGAGGCAGTCGTATAGCTGGAACGGCGAGAAGGATGGTCAGCCCATGGATGGTAAGAAGGAGACCACTTTGGTTCCCCTGGAGAGAGTGTTGGAGATGAGTGAACCTTCGAAAGCCTTCGACATGAGCACTGAGGTACTTCTTTGATCTCAACACTTGAAGCTCTTAACTTTCTTTTCATAATTTGGTCGAACTGTGGACTGGCCATCACTTTGTATCCTTTTCCCAAGTAATAAATTTTTTTAGGTCAAATCCTTGAGTGCAAATTTTTGATGTATTTTGCTGGATCTTGTAAAAAATTCTGAAAGCCAAAGCTAAGTTTTTGTGTACTTGTCTTTGTATTAACTTCATTGTTTGTGTTGTCAGGTCATTGTGTACACCTGAGGGGTTCCCCTGGGATGCTGACATCTCTCATCTTCACAGCTTGTTGGATGAGCAGCAGATTAAGAACGATCATTTAAAGGAGTACTTCTTGAAAAGGACTTGGAGTTTTTCCACTTGAAGGAGACTCATTCTAGTTTCTCTCAGCTGAGGCTCATCCACATTGCTCGACTCGCACTTGTGCGGTTCGGTGGAATATTTTGGTGAAGGATGCTCACCTCAAGTATATGCTCATCGAGAAGGACTTGAAAATTTACAGGTTGAAGATGTTACTTGGAAGACTACGAATGCAAAGTACCTCTTGCAAAATTTGAATATAAGATGGGCTTTAATATAATGTTGCATGTGATATTTTGTAGCTTTGGCATTGTTGACTTACACATGGGTAGTGATTTGGAGATATTCAAGTTGATTCCTTAATGATTACTAGTATACCCCTTGTGCAAATTGCAAAAACTTTACCAAAAGATATATATTAAAACATTAATAATATTCAATAAAAAATTCGACAGAACATATCCATATATACAACTATTTTCCTATACAATTATAATCAAGTATATGAACATTCAACAATTATTTATTAATCATGTCACAGAAAACACTATCTCAAAACTCAAGCATTTGATGCGATAAGACACCTCCAAATTCAAGCACAATAATCTTTATATTAACCAAATACTTAAATCTCAATTATTTATCCAATGAATGGCTTAAATAAATTGTTCATGATAATAAAAAACTATAATCCAAACAATTAAAATGCAAAATTCATTTTCTAACCAACTATAGTTTATAGCTAGGTAAATACAAAACCAACAAAGAAAACCGCATACTAATTTCAACATTGGGGTATCAAAATATTTTAGTGATTACCTTCTCCATACTTCAACATGATGGAATCAACATCATCGAGTGACTGAATTCTTCACACATGAACATCACATGTTGGCCTACACAAAAAGAGAATAAGCTAACATAAGTGATATAGCTAAAAATCGAACCAAATCGGGACCATTCAAATTGGGCAAAAATCTTAAAGCTCTCAGGGGTAAAACGGTAATTTCACCTACAAACGGGTCCAACTTGGGAACTGGGTCTTTCTTCAAAGCACAATAACCCAAAAACAAATCTGTCCTATTGGGTCAGGGTGACAACCCATTACAAACTAGCCCAGGTCATTTAAAGAGTAATTCAAATTCATGATTATCACTAAGAGATGGATTAAAAACAAATCTCTTATCCTGAAACGATTTAAACTCTACATCTTATCCAAAAACACCGGGACGTAGGGATAAATGATTATCTGAAAACTGTCTTTAAAGGCGACTATAAATACCCCTCTCCCCCACCATAAGAAAGGTAATCAATATTTTTCCACATAAAATCTCTTTCATAATCTTCCTGATTACTGACAAGAGCATCGGAGGGTTCGTCGCTGGGATCCATCCCGGTGTATTGAACTTTTTTGTAGGTCAACAGCAGTGGCAAGAAACCAGTCAAATGCCGGTGATAGTCAGCAGGTTTGCCTTTATTGTTTCCAAAAGAATCCACAAATTCATCTGTTTGCTCCCACACCAAAATCAGCAGTAACTGATTGGCACCGTCTGTGGGAAACAAAAAAGCAATCCAACCTTACTTCATCAGAGAAAGTAGTTCCAAACCATTCCTCCGAAAGAGAAAGGGAAGGCAGCGGCCTCCAGCCGAAGAGCCACTCCCCTTCCTCCTCCTCCTCTGATTCAAGATGTCATTCCTCAACTCAATTAGCAAGTTCAGCAACTGCAGCCTGAATAGCCTCTTCCTTAACAGCCTCCTCCTCAATAGGCCCCTCCAGGGTCTCGAGGGGCTGCCCAGGGGGGTTCTCGTCGAAGTCATCCAAAGAAACATCCGCTTCATGACCATGTCTCGGTCCACAATCCTTCAATTGACTCTATGGATTCTTAAAGCCCTCCCAAGCAGGATCTCCATCAAGTAATTATTAACCGCCAGCAGGGGGTTGACCTCCGAACTCGCTTGAATGAATGGTGAGCCCTTGAGGGAGTCCATCAACCCGAGCACCCAGGGGCCCCGAGAGTCCAGACCCCTCGTAGACCGAGGACTAGAAGATCCCCTCCTCCAAGGAGGCGAGGAGAGTCCCCTCCACATCGTCGGCAGAGAAGTCATACTCCAATAAGCCGAGCCACACCTAAGGACTGCCGAGCCAGAGGGGCACCAGTCACTCAGGCCGAACTTCAGAACTTCAAAGAAGATATCCTGCGAGCTCTTAATATTACCACGAGTTAGGACCAGCGTGTGCCTAGCTCTCGCCATACCGCCACTCATGAAGGAGAGTCCCGAGGGTCGACTAGATCCGACCAGAAGGTTGATTCGGTCCACCTCCATCTCCACGAGATGGAGAGGCACCTCAACAAGATCAATCTCGAAGAGGAACAATGGACAAATAGGTTCCGCCCAAGCAGACCCCCCTTTTCCAGGGCCATTATAGAAGTTCCGATCCCTGAAGCCTTCAGGCCGCCTTGCTTTGAATACTACAATGGGGAGTTGGACCCGACCGATCATATTAAGAGTTTTAAAACTCTCATGATGATTCATCAAGCCTCAGACGCGCTCCTCTGCAAGGCCTTCCCAGCAACATTGAGGGGACCAGTGCAAGAGTGGTACTCCCGTCTATCCTAAGCCTCCATCTTCTCATTCAAACAGTTTGAGGAGCTCTTCTTCACCCACTTCGTTGGCAGTCGCTGGGCCAAGAAAACAAGTGCATCTTTGTTGGCCCTCAGCCAAAGAAAGGGTGAACGCCTAAGAGATAATGTTCGTCGCTTTACCGTCGAAGCCCGGTCTATTGCCTCTCTCAACCAATCAGTAACCTCTGCGGCATTCAGGCACAACGTCACTAACGCCGACCTCACGGTGTCCCTTGCTAATAAGCCTCCTCGGGACTTCTCGGAACTCCTACTTAGGAGCGAGAAGTACATCCGAGTGGAAGAGGCTCTCAACCCCCCCAGCCTTGAGGAACCATCTTCCAGGAACAAATGGAAGGATACAAAAGAAGAAGGGTCCCAGAAATTTCAGAAAGATGACAATGGCCAGTGCCGCCCAGCTCCTCATTTTGAGAAGTTCACCCCACTCAATGCTAGTATATCAGTAGTTCTCATGGAGGTGGACAAGGAAGGGCTACTCCGCGGTCCCCCTAGAATGAATACCCCTGGCAAGAAAAGGAACAAGATAAGTGGTGCCACTTTCATGGGGACCACGGCCACGACACCGATAATTGTTGGGCTCTCAAAGAGGAGATTGAAGAACCCATACAGCGGGGACACCTGGCCAAGTTCTTCAATAAAGATGGGGCTGATCCTCCACCCCGAGGAGCCAACAATCGGACTGAGAGGCCCAATGAGTTTCAAGACTCCGAACCCGGGGCCATCCTCCACCTTATCTATGGAGGTCCAATGGGGGGAGAATCAAACTCCTCTCGAGAGGCCTTCACCCTATCGTAGAAGTAGGTTTTCAGTTTCAATAAGGCTGATGCTTGTAACACGGCCAAAAGTATGTAGTAATGGCTCGCCCTATTGAAGCGGCAACTTAGTTTGTTTCAATAAAACTTAGCTTTTTTCTATTGAAAGTTATTGCATTTGCCTCATGTCTCTCTCTGAGTCACATCTACGACTCGTTAAACGGTAAGTTCGGAGTCCAGCTTGTCCTACAGGGCTACTCCTACAACTTACTAAGCTCAAAAGACGAGTTTGGAGTCCAACACTTGGTTCGGCACCGCTTTAGCCGCTTGTAAACAAGCAAGTGCGGAGCAGCTCACCATTCAGAATTTCTCCTACAACTCGTTGAACCCTCTCAAAAAACAAGTTTGGAGTCCAACACTTGGTTCGATGCCGCTTTAGCCGCTTGCGAAAGAGCAAGAGCAAAGTAGCTCACCATTCAGAATTGCTCCTACAACTCGTTGAAGTTCTTAAAACAACAAGTTTGGAGTCCAACACTTGGTTCGACGCCGCTTTAGCTGCTTGCAAATAAGCAAGTGTGGAGCAGCTCACCATTCGGAATTGCTCCTACAACACGTTGATAACCCCGTAATAATTAGTTCGAAGTTCACAATCACAGTTCGAAATTGTCCTCACAGCTTGCAAGTATGCGATTTCAGGGCTCAAAACGACCATTCATACTACTCCCACTACTGGTTAAATTTTGCAACAAGCAAGTTCGGAGCTCAACTCTTCCCTAGAGTTGATCCTCAAACTCCTCTCCCAAATGGCTCTCTCCTAGAGCCTTGTGATACTCCTCGATCCGCTCGCCTCCCGAGCGACCTTCTTCTCGGCGAGTTCGAAGCTCAACTCTTCCTTAGAGTTGCTTCTCAAACTCGTCTCCTGAATGGCTCTCTCCTAGGGCCTGGCGATGCTCCTCCTCCCACTCACCTTCTGAGCGGCCTTCTTCCAAGAGAGTTCGGAGCCTAACTCGTCTAGAGACGCTCCCTAAACTCGCTTCTAAGGATGGATTTTCCCAAGAGTTGTACAAAGTTCTTCTCAACTTCATGAAATCAAAAATGTTGCAGGACTATTTTGACCATGAAGAAGTATGATTCTTCAACTGACTTCTAAAGAGAAGTTGTATTCTTTGAGTCAGCTTCGAAACGAGAGGTCAAACGCCCCAATCTGACCTCCGTATGTAGCACCGGGAATATGGGTTACAACACAACTGCACCGAGCGTAAAAATGAGAAAAAATCATCGCCTCAAAATTCGTGCTTGGTCTTGATCAACGGCTATGATCGAGCCACGTAGTTCGGATCCAAAATCCGAGCGTTCGAACAACCGAGCGTGAAAATAGGGAAAATCATCGCCCCAAGATTCGCACTTGATCTTGATCAACGGCTCTGATCGAGCCACATAGCTTGGATCCAAAATCTGAGCGTCCATACAACCGATCGTGAAATTGGGGAAAAACTCTGCCTACCGATTCGCACCGATCAAGATCGACAGCTCAGATTCGCACAACAAACAAAACAAAAGAAAAAAAGGGAAAATTGGTAAGGGGTTAATGGGTCGGGTTCGGACCCGTTAGAGACCCAACCCACAACTCCCCTTCTTCTTCTTCTTCTTCAAAACTGAGCGCCAACCTGCCGAACTCGCCCCTCTCGAGCTCTTCTCCTTGCCGAACTCGTATGACAGCCGAGCTCGAGCCCCCTCATCGAGCTCTACCACCATGCTCTCGTCAACAAACTCCATGGTATCGAGCTCCCCTCCATCACCTTCTTTGAGCTCCGCCACCATCACCGTCGAGCTCCGTCGAGCTCTTCTCTGCCATGGCCGAGCTCCGTCCTCATCATGCTCACCGAACATCTTCGTCCCCAAGGTCAGAGTCTCCACCGAGCTCATCACCTTCACTGAACTCATCTCCACATCACCGAGCTCCCTCCAACACCTTCGTCGAGCTCTGCCACCATCATCATCGAGCTCTTCTCCGCCATGGTCGAGTTCCAGTCCTCGTCATGCTCACCGAGCGTCTTCATCCCCAAGGCCAGAGTATCCACCGAGCTCATCACCTTCGCTGAGCTCGTCTCCACATCGAAAGTTCCCCCTTGCCGAGCTCAACCCCACATCAGCAAGTTCCCTCGTCGACCTCCATCACCGTACTTCACCAACCATCTTCTCGCAGAGCTCTGAGCTCCTCACCAGGCTCCAATTTCGGAGCCCCTCGCCGAACCTCTCCTCCACCTTCACTGAGCTCACCCTGCGTCGAGCTCCACCGCTAAGTTTTGAACCCATCACCATTGGCGAGCTCCCCTCGCTGAACTCCCCTCGCCGAGTTCCTCTCTTCGAGCTCCAGTTGGCTTGATCTTCTCACCCTCAGAGAAGTCGAAGATGACGGAAGGAGGAAGGATTCGAGGGGAAAGAAAGAAGAAGAAAGGAAGAAGGCGGAAAGAAAAAGATTTTAAAAAAAAATGGTCAACGTTGACTAAACCGCCACGTGGTGCCTCCCAGAGCCTCTTTAGCGAGCCATTCGGCTACACCGAGCGTCCGAACGACCGAGCGTGAAAATGGAAGAAAACACTCGCCTCTCGATGCGCGCTCGCCTGATCATGATCAATGGCTTAGATTGTGCCACATCATCAAGGTAATTTCTTTTCCTTTATTTTAATTATTAATATGAATTAGTTATTTAAAAAATCGAAAAAAATAATTAAAATTTCTAAAAATAGTTATTAATTCAGAAAATAATTTTAAAATTCTAAAAAATAATTATTAAATTATAATAATTAATTAAAATTTTCGAAAATTAATTATTTAAATTCGGAAATTGAATAAAAAATGATTAAAATTTGGGAAAAATCAGAAAAATCTTGAAAATCACTAAAAATCCGAAAAATTTTAATTTTTTTGGGTATTTTACAAGCTCAGAATAACACTGTTACACCTCGAGCAAGATCCAAACTCCCCCGAGAACTCCGATAAATTCTATAAGCCATTAAAAACGGGCGAACTACTCCTCAAAGGCTGTAAAACTCAGTCTTTAGGAGTGGGGGGCTTGTGATATGGCTAAAAATAGAACCAAATCGGAACCGTTCAAATCAGGCACAAATCTCAAAGCTTTCAGGGGTAAAATGGTAATTTTACCTACAAATGGGTCCGAATTGGGAACTAGGTCATTCTTCAAAATTCAATAACCCAAAAATGGATCTGTCCTACTAGGTCAGAGTGACAACCCTTTACAAACCAACCCAGGTTATTTAAAGAGTAATTCAAATTCATAATTATCTCTAAGAGATGGATTAAAACCAAGTCTCTTATCATGAAACGATTTAAACTCTACATCTTATCCAAAAATACCGGGACGTAGGGATAAATGATTATCTATAAACTGTCTCTAAAGGCGACTATAAATACCCCTCTCCCCCCACCATAAGAAAGGTAATCAATATTTTTCCACATAAAAGCTCTTTCATAATCTTCCTGATTACTCACTAGAGCATCGGAGGGTTCCTTGCCGGGATCCATCCCCGTGTATCGAACTTTTTTGCAGTCAACGGCAGCGGCAAGAAACCAGTCAAACACCAGTGAAAGTCAACATATTTGCCTTTATTTTTTCCAAAAGAATCCACAAATTCATCTATTTGCTCCCACACTGAAATCAGCAGCAACAATAAGCATGATCAGAAAAAGAGAGTAAGCTGCCAAAAGCTTTACAGTCAAACTTATTTCTATAGAATTTGAAGAAGCATATGTTGTAATATTTTATGCAAAGCTAGAAAATGTATAGTTGGTTTTTGCATAACACAAATTTATGCATTACATTATACTATCAAAAACATATATATGCGCCCTTGCATTACATTTATGCATTATATATGCTACACTGATGTGTATGTATGTGATAGCATGTGTGTGTGTAATATGTAATACCCCGATTTTTCTAATATATATATGAAGATTATTTCTTTATTTTTCTATTATTTGGTGTGCATGTGTAGCATTGTTGGCCATTATTTACCTTCATGATGAATAAGCATATTGTTTTCTATAAATATTTTCCCTAAGCCCAAAGGTTAATTTACATATTTTCTACAAAATAATTATTTTGGCCCAACTAATTTTAGCCCATGGATTTAAACCCCTTTTATTATTTTCTATAACTTATAATGTGTAGCATCTTGTCTTTTATTTGACCGGGTATTTAGTGTACAATATTGGTGGTACGCTTTTGTGTGTACACGTGCACTCAATGTACACGTGCACAAGCACACTAGCTTGGCCGGTTTGGGAGTGTAGTGGGGTGAGTTGTGGGTAGTTATGTGAAGTGTGGGTAGTTTTCACAACTTCTTAGTAAATCTTAGCCCTTGATCTTCCAACTCCCTAGTACATCCTAGCCCTCCATTTCACCTATATTCTAGTATAAATACCCCCTCTTATCCCCTATTTCTTTTACACTAGATTAATTTTATAAGAGAGTATTTGTGAGAGTTGTGTGGGAGCTTTTCTGTGGAGGCAAAAGGCACTCTGAAGATTTCGGTGAGGAGCAAGGAGCAAGAAGTGCTGCACCGCATTGAGGACTTTGCTGGACTCGATTATTTCGTCAAATAAGGTGGGTGTTTCTCATGACTTCTAATGTAGAAAACATGCTGTAATGTTAATGTTGTTACCGTGCTCATGAGGAGTAAGTTAGTACGTAATAGAGATGCTTGAGTATGTTTATGTTGATAATTATGGAGGACTAATAGTGTAGAAATGGCATGGAAAACAAAGATGAGATGAGTCGGTACAGTCGACTGACGTACGAACCAGTCGACTGGTACGAGACAATTATTTTTATGATGTGATGATAAACATGCATACAAATAGACATAATGGTGTGATTACTAAGCTTGTATTTTCCCTATGACACATATGATGGAGGGAAGGTAAATGGATGAAAAGAACTAGTGATGATTAACAAAACTAAGAACTGTCGGAGCAGTCGACTGATACTGTGTTCAGCTGACTGGTGCTTCAAATTAATTATGATTATTTGGAAACTCCGTGTAACGAGATATTCCATTGTGATGATCCAGTATAATGACTTGAGATTTATATCTTCATCTTCGTAAGAAAGTGTGAATGCATGTTTAAAGTATTTTTTTTAAAGAAAAGAGCATATTAGTAACTTGAAATTCCATGCTACGATGTTGCTGAACAAGTAAGAAGTGTGATGTTTATAAAATATGGATGTATGTATGCTGTAATGAAAATGCATGTGAGAACGGTTAGAAAGATAAATTACTGTTTTTGAATTATGGAACTGATCAGTCGACTTAGTGCGTGTAGCCAGTCGACTGAGCTGGACTTAGAATTGTGCTGTTGAAATCCCAGGACAGACGACTGGTGGATGAACAGTCGACTGTCATGTGGATGACACTGTGAACATGAAAAGTTGCGGGACAGCCGACTGGTCGTGTACAACAGTCGACTATCCCGAGTATTTATGATGAACCTGTATTTGACTGTATGAGTCGACTGGTGTTCTTCCAAGTCGACTGTACAGAGTGGACTTTGATATGTATAAATTTCATTTTATTTGCTGTTGGAAGTTGTGAACTTTATGATTGAAGTCTATGGACTCTTTTATGGCTGTGTGGATTATGCAAAATGAATCATAGATGAGAAATGAAAATTAAATGAATATGAAAGGCTAAGATCATGATGAGAAAGTCTGTGAGACTCTAAAATGAATTATGAGCTGAGGATGCTCCATTGGAAATTGTGAATTTGAAATTGAACGAAAGAGTAGCTAAGTCTCCCCCGGCAGTGAAATGAAATGATATTGAAAAGAAGGCCAAGGTTGGTCATGTGTAAATGAAATGATAAGTCCGGTTTGGTGGAGAGGCTAACTCTAGAGCTTTGATTTTATTCATGATTCTAATAATTTTAATACATAGTGTGGAGGTGATGAAAGTGAGAGAAAAACATAAGTATGAGAACTAGAGTTTACGGTGCGGGTGTGTGAGCCGCAGAATGCATGCTTGATGAGTCAAGACATGGCGCGGGCACAACTCAGAATGATCGGACTTTAGTCACACTTGTGGGATGTTTGGTGACTGCAAGAGGATCGTGTTCAGGGAGGAGGCTTGAATTGCCACAGAATGCATGCTTGATGAGTCAAGACATGGCGTGGGGTTCCCCTCCAGGGTCCAGTGCACGAGCTTATACTTATAGACCATTTAAGATACTCACCGTAATTACAGAAGTAGAGTAAATCATGGCAAGGGATTGAACCCTATAAAAATGAAGAACGATTAAGAGGCTTGCCCTCGAACCTATGTAGTATGGGATGCATAGAATTCGAACAAGTGCGCATTAGTGTCATGTAAATTAAATAATTGCATTAAGGATTAAGTGCACAATCACGACACGACATCATTAAGAGTTCTCTTTTGATTTACATGCTTATATTGAACAAGTTTGTGATTTGTTAAGAAATGAGATTCGTTATACTGTTTCTAGCATAGAGAGGATGGCCATGTATAATTATCGTCGGTTGAATTAACTGACGTACCCACAGTTTTGCATGCAGGATAAAATTACATGTAAAGAGGAATGGATGCATAAAGATCTTATTATGTTGTTGTTCATTTATGTAAATGTTGTATATTTTTGCTTCTGCTGTGTAAATGTAAATTGTAATATATGATGTAAACTCTGATGTAAAAGAAAAGTTTGAAATTCCTTGTAAAATTGTACTCAAAGAAAGTGAAAAGATCCTGTAGAACATCTCGAATTCAGTGATTTGGGATTCGGGGCGTTACAGAGTGGTATCAGAGCCACGCTTTCTACGCTTTTACACTTGTACAAATTTATAAGGAACGACACCCTAGAAGTGGACATTAGAGTGTGTGTTTGAGTTTAGAGATTTAAATGTAAGTGACTTACATTTGTGTTGCTCTATGATTTATGCTTCTTCCTCTCTATTCTAAGATGGCTGATCACTTCGACCCTGCTGGAGGCGATGACTGGCATATTATTGAGGAAGAGTACCATCCTGGACAGGCTGATTCTGAGGACGAGTATCACCCTGGGCAAGCAGATTCTGATGATGAGGAGTGGCCTGAATCTCGAGAGATTACCCCACCGCCGGATTCATCTGACGATTCTTCTTCCGATGAAGAAGAGGGACCAGCGCTGGGTGGCACTGTGGCTTCTCTTCAGAGGCAAGTGGAGACCCTGAAGGAGAGAGTTGGAGTTTTGGAGGCTCAGCTGGCACAGCGGAAGGATGATTTCTCTGTTCTCAGTCACCGAGTGTGGGAACTTGAAAAGAGAAAGAACCTGACGGATGTGTTGAAAGATGAAGTGGATGAACTGCGGGAAGAACTTCGAGTAGCGAAGAGAACCCGTAGGAGTTAGATTGTTGTAGCTTCTATTTTCTTCATTTCTGATGTCAAAAAATGTTTTTAATTCGAATGTATAAACTTTGGAATTCAATGAAATGCAAGTTGGTTTAAATTCTTGTCTTATACTTCGAATTTAATGGATCTTTTGCATCAGAATATGTCGAGAAGAGGGGCAAGGAATGGTGAAGGTTTGGACCTGGAGACCGAACTTGCAAGGGTTTACCAGACGCTGAATGCAGTGGCTGCGAACCAAGGAAGGGGACCGGTGAATCCAGTACCTGAGGCAATTAAGCTAGTGGAATCGTTCAAGAGAATGAAACCACCAGTGTTCGAGAGAAAGTCAGACCCAGATGCGGCTGACAACTGGATTCGGCAATAGGAGACGATCTTCGAGGTGTTGGAGACACCGGAGGGCAGCAAGGTCAAGTTGGCGACTTTGCAGTTGGAGAAGGATGCGGCTGTTTGGTGGCAGTCGATGAAGAGGACTATGGGAGGCTTGTTGCTTGGCTGGGAGGAATTTCTGGAAGAATTACGCAGTCATTATTTCCCCTCCGATGTCCAGGAGAAGAAGGCAATGGAGTTTCTGTCACTTCAGCAAGGCAGCATGTCGGTGAGAGAGTATGAGACTAAGTTTACTCAGCTCTCTAGGTATGCTCCAGAACTGGTGATAGATGAGGCGAAGAAGGCTCGCAAATTCGAGCATGGGTTGAGGCCAAGCTTGAGGTCTTGTATGATACCCCTTGGTATCAGAAGATTCGACAAACTGGTCAAGAGGGCGGCAGCGACGGAGGCGGATATGGAGCAGTTCCATGTTGTTCAGAATCGGAGGAACAACTGGCAGTCCGGGAAGAGGCCTGCACAATCGCGGAGTTTCAAGGGGCAACCATCTGCACAGAGGTTCAAACCGACAGGGGCGAACGCTATCAGTGTAGCTGGAGGACCTGGAAACAATGTGGGGAGACCTTCTGCAATCACTTGTTACAACTGTGGGGAAGTGGGACATTACCAATCTCAATGTCTCAAACCACGGGCTGGCAATCACAATGTGCCAATACAGCAGACTGGGAAGAGGCCGTACCAATCAGGATGAGTATTTGCTTTGACGGAAGCTGATGCTGATGAGGCAGATCAGGTCATCTCTGGTACAAGGGCTGATGTTTAGTGGTTTTTGTCATTTCTCCTTCCCGTTCATATTGTGAAACTGTTATGTAATGGTGTGTATTATGTAACAGGAGAACTCTATCTTAATGGAATGAAAGCTGTTGTATTGTTTGATACTGGATCCTCTCATACTTTTGTGTCTCCTAGATTTGCTAAAGTGTTGGGAGTGGAACCGAAGATTTTTCCCGGCAAGATCTTAGCAGTAGCTACTCCATCAGGGGAAACTTTGACCACTGATCGGTATTATGCTGATTGCGAGATTGTGATTGGGGATCGAATCTTTAGCATTGATCTGATCGAGCTGACTATCTTGGGAGTCGATGTTATCATTGGCATTGATTGGATGTCGGTGTACAGTGCAAGCATCGAGTGCAAGACCAAGACGGTAACAGTGAAGGCTCCAGGTGGACCTGAAGTCACTTTCCAAGGGAAGCAGAAGTGTTCTAAGCTGGTGGCAACTATCCGCAAGGAAGAGACTCCTGTGGAATTGCAAGGGATTCCTGTGGTTCAGGACTATCCGACTGTGTTCTTGGAAGATTTTCCTAGGTTACCTCCGCATCGTGATGTAGAGTTCAGCATCACTGTTCAACCGGGAAGTGCACCCATTTCTAAGGCACCATATAGGATGGCTCCAGTGGAACATGATGAAGTGAAACGGCAGATTGAGGAACTATTGGGAAAAGGCTTTATTCAATCTAGTGCGTCACCTTGGGGAGCACCAGTGCTTTTGGTAAAGAAGAAGGATGGATCGATGCGGATGTGTATCGATTACCGGGAGCTGAATAAGGTCACTGTTCAGAATAAGTATCAGATTCCTCGAATTGATGACTTGTTCGATCGTCTACAAGGAGTAGCTGTATTCTCCAAAATAGATCTTCGATCAGGATACCACCAAGTTCGAGTGAAAGCTGAAAATGTGCACAAAACTGTATTTAGAACTCAGCATGGGCATTACGAATTCTTAGTTATGCCATTCGGAGTGACAAATGCACCCGCAATCTTCATGGACTTGATGAACAGAGTTCTGAGGCCGTTTATTGATTCTTTCGTCGTGGTGTTTATCAACGATATTCTCGTGTACTCCAAGTCAGAGGCGGAGCACACCGAGCATCTGGCAGCAGTGCTGCAGAAGTTGGAAGAGCAGCAGTTGTATGCCAAGTTATCCAAGTGTGATTTCTGGAAATCAGAAGTGGCATTCCTAGGTCACATCCTTTCTAAGGAGGGAGTGGAAACTGACCCTCAGAAGATAGAGGCAGTGAGAGATTGGGCTAGGCCTACTACAGTGAAGGAAGTCAGAAGTTTCCTTGGGATGACTGGATACTACAAGAGATTCATTCAAGGTTATGCTCAGATAGCTGTACCGCTTACTGGACTGACCAAGAAGAATGTGAGCTTTAAGTGGACTGAGCAATGTGAGGCGAGCTTTCAGGAGTTGAAAGATAAGCTGACTACTGCACCTATCCTGACTTTGCCTAGAGCAGGAGTTGAGTATGATGTTTATAGTGATGCTTCACATCGGGGGCTTGGTTGTGTCTTAATGCAAGAAGGTAGAGTAATCGCTTATGGGTCTAGGCAACTACGACCACATGAGAAGAATTACCCGACTCATGATCTGGATTTGGCGGCGATTATCTTTGCTTTGAAGCAATGGAGGCACTATGTGTACGGTGAGAAGTTGAACATATACACGGACCACAAGAGCCTGAAGTACATATATCAGCAGAGGGATCTCAACCTGAGGCAGCGGAGATGGTTGGAAGTGCTCGAGGATATGCGACCTGAGATCAAGTATCATCCTGGAAAGGCTAATGTTGTTGCTGATGCACTTAGTCGCAAGAGTAGTTTGGCCAGTCTGATTACAACTCAGAAGCATTTGATTGAGGAGTTGGATCGAGCAGGTATTGAGGTTGTCTTGCAAGGATTGGGAGCATCTTTGGCTCAGTTGAAGCTTCAGCCTACTTTGAATGCAAAGATCATTGCAAGTCAGGAGGTTGATGCTGATATCTTGGAGATGAAGGAGCAGGTTGGTGCTGGCAGGTTGCCCGGATTTCAAACCAGGGATGGAGTGCTGTGGTTCGGAGATAGGCTGTGTGTTCCAAATCAGGCGGACCTGAAAGAGAGTATTCTTCAGGAGGCGCATACTACTCTTTTGTCGGTACATCCTGGGAGTACTAAGATGTACAAAGACATCAAACAGCATTTCTGGTGGTCAGGTTTGAAGCGGGATGTGGCTGAATTTGTCGCAAAGTGTGAGGTTTGTCAGCAAGTCAAAGCCGAAAATCAGAGACCCGGAGGTCTATTACAACCGTTACCTATTCCGGAATGGAAGTGGGATAACATCAGTATGGATTTCATCACGGGGTTGCCTAAGAGTTGTAAAGGCAATGATGCAATTTGGGTTATAGTCGATCGACTGACCAAGTCCGCTCACTTTTTGGCGATGAAACTCTCTGCTTCGATGGACAAGTTGGCTGAGATGTATGTAGGTGAGATTGTCCGACTTCATGGTGTTCCCTCAACCATTGTGTCTGATCGAGATGCGCGGTTTACTTCGCATTTCTGGAGGAGTCTTCAGGCAGCTTTGGGTACCAAGGCAGATTTCAGCACTGCTTTCCATCCGCAAACCGATGGGCAGACCGAGAGAGTCAATTGTATTCTTGAGGATATGCTTCGGTGTTGTATACTAGACTTCGGAGGCAGTTGGGAAAGGCATTTACCTTTGGTAGAGTTTGCCTACAACAACAGTTTTCAGGCTAGCATTGGGATCGCGCCGTATGAAGCTTTGTATGGCAGGAAGTGCAGGATTCCTGTTTGTTGGTATGAAGTTGGGGAGCATCAGTTGTTTGGTCCTGAGCTTGTACAGTTGACTTCTGAGAAGATTGTTCTAATCAGGAAAAGGTTGGTGGAAGCTCAGAGCAGGCAGAAAAGCTATGCAGACAACCGGAGAAGGGACCTTGAGTTTGAGGTTGGTGACTTCGTCTTTCTAAAGGTATCGCCCAGTAAAGGTGTGGTTCGTTTTGGCAAAGGCGGGAAGTTAGCCCCGAGGTTTATAGGCCCATACAAGATATTGAAAAGGATCGGGAAAACTGCTTACCGGCTTGAATTACCGGGAGAGTTGTCTCGGTGCACAATGTCTTTCATGTGTCTATGCTGAGAGGTTATATTCCAGATCCGAGTCATCATTTGCCGGAAGTGCCGAAAGTTTTGCAGTTAGACCTGAATTACATCGAGACTCCTGTCGAGATTGTTGACCGTAGGGAGAAAGTCTTGAGGAATAAGACGATACCGATGGTCAAAGTAGTCTGGAGAAACCACTTGGTTGAAGAGGTTACTTGGGAATCTGAGGAGAGGATGTTGAAGGACTATCCTGAGCTTTTTGGTTGATTGTATCTTTGTATCTTTGTTTTGTTGTTGGGTTTTCTGTTTTCTCGCTCTTGGCTGTAGTTCCGGGGACGGAACTATTCTAAGGAGGGAGTGATGTAATACCCTGATTTTTCTAATATATATATGAAGATTATTTCTTTATTTTTCTATTATTTGGTGTGCATGTGTAGCATTGTTGGCCATTATTTACCTTCATGATGAATAAGCATATTGTTTTCTATAAATATTTTCCCTAAGCCCAAAGGTTAATTTACATATTTTCTACAAAATAATTGTTTTGGCCCAACTAATTTTAGCCCATGGATTTAAACCCCTTTTATTATTTTCTATAACTTATAATGTGTAGCATCTTGTCTTTTATTTGACCGGGTATTTAGTGTACAATATTGGTGGTACGGTTTTGTGTGTACACGTGCACTCAATGTACACGTGCACAAGCACACTAGCTTGGCCGGTTTGGGAGTGTAGTGGGGTGAGTTGTGGGTAGTTATGTGAAGTGTGGGTAGTTTTCACAACTTCTTAGTGAATCTTAGCCCTTGATCTTCCAACTCCCTAGTACATCCTAGCCCTCCATTTCACCTATATTCTAGTATAAATACCCCCTCTTATCCCCTATTTCTTTTACACTAGATTAATTTTATAAGAGAGTATTTGTGAGAGTTGTGTGGGAGCTTTTCTGTGGAGGCCGAAGGCACTCTGAAGATTTCGGTGAGGAGCAAGGAGCAAGAAGTGCTGCACCGCATTGAGGACTTTGCTGGACTCGATTATTTCGTCAAATAAGGTGGGTGTTTCTCATGACGTCTAATGTAGAAAACATGCTATAATGTTAATGTTGTTACCGTGCTCATGAGGAGTAAGTTAGTACGTAATAGAGATGCTTGAGTATGTTTATGTTGATAATTATGGAGGACTAATAGTGTAGAAATGGCACGAAAAACAAAGATGAGATGAATCGATACAGTCGACTGACGTACGAACCAGTCGACTGGTACGAGACAATTATTTTTATGATGTGATGATAAACATGCATACAAATAGACATAATGGTGTGATTACTAAGCTTGTATTTTCCCTATGACACATATGATGGAGGGAAGGTAAATGGATGAAAAGAACTAGTGATGATTAACAAAACTAAGAACTGTCGGAGCAGTCGACTGATACTGTGTTCAGCCGACTGGTGCTTCAAATTAATTATGATTATTTGGAAACTCCGTGTAACGAGATATTCCATTGTGATGACCCAGTATAATGACTTGAGATTTATATCTTCATCTTCGTAAGAAAGTGTGAATGCATGTTTAAAGTATTTTTCTTAAAGAAAAGAGCATATTAGTAACTTGAAATTCCATGCTACGATGTTGCTGAACAAGTAAGAAGTGTGATGTTTATAAAATATGGATGTATGTATGATGTAATGAAAATGCATGTGAGAACGGTTAGAAAGATAAATTACTGTTTTTGAATTATGGAACTGATCAGTCGACTTAGTGCGTGTAGCCAGTCGACTAAGCTGGACTTAGAATTGTGCTGTTGAAAATCCCAGGACAGACGACTGGTGGATGAACAGTCGACTGTCATGTGGATGACACTGTGAACATGAAAAGTTGCGGGACAGCCGACTGGTCGTGTACAACAGTCGACTATCCCGAGTATTTATGATGAACCTGTATTTGACTGTATGAGTCGACTGGTGTTCTTCCAAGTCGACTGTACAGAGTGGACTTTGATATGTATAAATTTCATTTTATTTGCTGTTGGAAGTTGTGAACTTTATGATTGAAGTCTATGGACTCTTTTATGGCTGTGTGGATTATGTAAAATGAATCAAAGATGAGAAATGAAAATTAAATGAATATGAAAGGCTAAGATCATGATGAGAAAGTCTGTGAGACTCTAAAATGAATTATGAGCTGAGGATGCTCCATTGGAAATTGTGAATTTGAAATTGAACGAAAGAGTAGCTAAGTCTCCCCCGGCAGTGAAATGAAATGATATTGAAAAGAAGGCCAAGGTTGGTCATGTGTAAATAAAATGATAAGTCCGGTTTGGTAGAGAGGCTAACTCTAGAGCTTTGATTTTATTCATGATTCTAATAATTTTAATACATAGTGTGGAGGTGATGAAAGTGAGAGAAAAACATAAGTATGAGAACTAGAGTTTACGGTGCGGGTGTGTGAGCTGCAGAATGCATGCTTGATGAGTCAAGACATGGCGCGGACACAACTCAGAATGATCGGACTTTAGTCACACTTGTGGGATGTTTGGTGACTGCAAGAGGATCGTGTTCAGGGAGGAGGCTTGAATTGCCACAGAATGCATGCTTGATGAGTCAAGACATGGCGTGGGGTTCCCCTCCAGGGTCCAGTGCACGAGCTTGTACTCATAGACCATTTAAGATACCCACCGTAATTACAGAAGTAGAGTAAATCATGGCGAGGGATTGAACCCTATAAAAATGAAGAACGATTAAGAGGCTTGCCCTCGAACCTATGTAGTATGGGATGCATAGAATTCGAACAAGTGCGCATTAGTGTCATGTAAATTAAATAATTGCATTAAGGATTAAGTGCACAATCACGACACGACATCATTAAGAGTTCCCTTTTGATTTACATGCTTATATTGAACAAGTTTGTGATTTGTTAAGAAATGAGATTCGTTCGTTATGCTGTTTCTGGCATAGAGAGGATGGCCATGTATAATTATCGTCGGTTGAATGAACTGACATACCCACAGTTTTGCATGCAGGATAAAATTACATGTAAAGAGGAATGGATGCATAAAGATCTTATTATGTTGTTATTCATTTATGTAAATGTTGTATATTTTTGCTTCCGCTGTGTAAATGTAAATTGTAATATATGATGTAAACTCTGATGTAAAAGAAAAGTTTGAAATTCCTTGTAAAATTGTACTCAAAGAAAGTGAAAAGATCCTGTAGAACATCTCGAATTCAGTGATTTGGGATTCGGGGCGTTACATAATATGTGTTTCTTTGTGATCATGTCCTTATGTCTCCTAGGTGGGGGTGAACGTGGGTTGTGCGTGGGTCGTGCTTAGCTTAGTTTGGATGATGTATGTCAAGAAATTTTTGCATGATCACATTCTTTCTACTTTAAATATCATGATCAACAGTTTGTACACCTCATTTGGACTTATTGTGCTTTATGAGTTCTTTATGGTGGAAATCAAACAAAAAATGACTACAGATAAATATCTAAATCCATCCTTTCTTACAATAGCATTAGCAGTTTGTACTTAAACATCAAATTGCTGCATTCCCAAAATTCAAACCCTCATTCAAAATAAATTTCAAACAACTGAAAAAAACGAAAGAAAAAAAAGATAACCGAACTCGTGTGTTACTCACATAGAAGGAGTCATCTCATTTCCCCAAATTGAGGTAGATAAACCGATGCAAAGCATCTATCCCCATAGATTCCTCATTCTGCTCCTGCTCTGCAACTGAAGAAGAAGAAGAAGACAATGATGACGATGACATCACTACAAGTTCCCACCTTTGGATTTGGAATCCCCTATTTCGGTGGAGAGAACGTGATTTGGGAAAGAATCGAAAGGAAACTCGACAAATTTGAGTGTTAAATTTTTGGGATTTGGGAGAGGAAGAGGGTGGCAACATATGGGAATTCTGGAGAGTTGGGAGGAAAGAGATAGTGGCGTTCAAGGAGGGGGGAAGAGATGGAGATTAGTGGATTTTTTCGTTTCTTTTATTTTTAGTTTTTTTTACTAAAAATATGTGGTCTTCACTTGTTAAGTTAGATGAGAATTCCTACTTTTCCCTCTTTTCTCTATTTCAAAATAGAGAAAAGAGAGAAAAGCTTATTCAACCAATTATTACTTAAATTTCTTTAATACCATGAATTGATTATACTCAAACCATCACCCCTCCAATTCATGAGACGAACCCACAAAAATTCTAGAAATTTTATTCAACTAACTACTGGTTAAATTCTCTAAAGTAGAAAGGAAAGGTAGGAGAAACAGTAAATAGAATCAGAAAAATTTCCTACAATTTTGTACCCAAGGAATCTGACAGGCCATCTTCTCCGAACTACTGGTTCAATTCTTTCAATTAGAAAGGAAACAACAGTGAAAAATCAAATAGGAACAGAAAAAAATCTTACATTCTTATACCGAACGAATCTGACAGCCCATCTTCTCCCAGTATCCAGCCACCACAATTCGACTTAATTTCATGGTAACCACTGCCCTTTTGACCAGATCCAATGAGAATTGGCACAATGCGGCCACTCGCTCCCACAATCGCATGTCTTCTTCAACCCAGAACAGCATGTCGACAGTAGAAAATGTGAATAAGCAGAGGATATGTAAGAAAGGATTCTGGTGGCTTATAACATATATAATAATAATAATAATAATAATAATAATAATAATAATAATAATAATAATAATAATAATAATAATAATAATAATAATAATAATAATAATAATAGCACTGTATGAAAACTGAGGGCAAAGACAATATAAAATTTGTCAATCTAAAGATGATAAGTAGTATACACTATTGTACCTCACACGATAATTATAGAGCAGTATTGGAGACAATCATACGAAAACACCAAAAACAATTATACAAAAACAACCAATTTACAATTACATATATTATCCAAAGGTAGGGACATGTCTGACTACAATTTCATTTTGGATACTCACCAAAAAATTCCCAATTCATAATACGAAATCATATCAGTGTAGACTCTGGCATTCATCAATTTTGGTCCCTTGTTACTTTTACAATCATACTATTAGAACAATGCAATTTTCAAAAGAAACATATCCTTAAAAAAAGAAGTACCAACACATTTGTATACTGAAATCATCTTCGTTATTAATAGTCCCATTTGTAGGCTGAAATTTGAGGCATTTTTATTGTTGATTTTCGTTATTGACAAATTGTGAGAATATTTGAAATAAAATTTCTCTTTTCAATCCCATAAAAAACCCTAATTCTAAACCCAAAATTAAAAATTCTTCAAATAGCAACAAAAATAACGAAAATAACGTGCCAGAGATGAATAGCAGGAGGCTGGTCTAGAATTGGTTAACTGTAACCGTTCAATGGCACCAGTGTGATTCCGAGTGAGTCGGCACTGAAGTAGTTGTAACAGTTAGTGACCTCTTGTGTGAATTGGGCTAGTCGGCACTAGATATTGAATGCTTTTATGATTGGTTTGTATAGTTGTGTATTAGCAACACTTTTGTACGTTGTTCTTATTATGTAATTAGGTGTATGGCTTATTAAGACAAGTTCCACTATGACACTATCAAATACGCATTCTCATGCTTATTACACGACACAAAACATTCATCACACAACAAGAGAATATATACGGTCACTAATATATACACTAGGTTATAATTATACAAACTTAAACATATTCATTAAGTAGTTGGTAGACTAAGTATGTAATCATAGTTTTTAATCCAGTGGTTAGAGTTTATTGGCACGTCAACCGGTGTTTTAGCTGATGTGCCTACAGTTTGTGGTGCGGGTACTGTAGGACGAGCTGAGATTGAATTCCACTAAAAGAATAAAGTGAGTATAGTTGAATTAAGAAGTTGTGCATATGATTAGTAATTAAATTGTATAATTTGTTCAATGTAAATGAAAAGTATATTTGTATAATAAGTTAATGAACAAATGTTTTTAATTATCCTTAATTTTGTACTTGTGTGTTATTCTCAAAATGAGATCTTTGAAGTGTGTCACGTATTTCGAGGTATTAGGATGCGGGCCGTTACAAATGGTATCAGAGCAAACTTTGAGATACTGACACCAAGTACAACTACGAAGACAAAACAAACTGAAATAATGTGAATAAACAAGTATGTATCAAGGATGTAGAATAACCAGAAGTCCATAGACTAAAAAGTTTAGGTTTTTAGGATTTTTGAGACCATAAATGGAAATAAGAACTTCAAATATTTGATCCATGTTTCGAGGAAGAAACTGATATAAGAAAGGGAGAACGTAATATCCCAGAAAATTTAGGTGTTAGGTTGTTAGAAGAAATTTTTGGAAAGGACTAATGTGCAAAATTTGAATATTAGACGGGCTTTAATATAATGTTGCATGTGATATTACTTAGTTTTGGCTTTGTTGACTTACATGTGGGTAGTGAATTGGAGATATACAGTTGATTCCTTGATGAGTAAAAGGACTGAGAGAGAGAGAGTTCAGGTTAAGAATGAGAGTTGAAGGAGCTCCGGAATGATGGTGATGGTGGTGAATATGGTGGAGCACGCATTTTATGTTAGTCATTTCAAATATTAATTGTGAGTTTTCGATTCTACTCTTTCAGTAGTTATAATTAATATTTACATATTCATTTGTACATGCTCATTTCTAGCCAGCTAAATAATATATTTTGCATGCAAATGTATCATATAATATTAATTTGAGTTTGTGATAAATACTAGGGTTTCAACATGACAACATAGGACAGTTAGAGAAGGAAAGAAGACCAGGAGGTAAATGCCCAAGAAAACGGGAAAGAGATCAAAGATTAACACAAGTGGGTAACTAAACTTTAACTTCTAGTTTAATTACCATGTTTTGCATATGTGAAATTTATCAAATGCAATGAATGAATAGTTGCACATGTGGTGTTTGATATTATGTTTGAGTTTGCCTGTATGTATGCATATGCAAATGAGACAATTAGTAGAAGAATGCTAATGAGAAATAAGTTTGCACAGATTATATGTGAATGCTTAATTGTATATTTATATGTATAAGGTAGCTTTCTAATAGAGACAAATATGAATAAATATGATTTCACATAAGTTCTTCAATAAATTGTGTACATGTATGTGATGGACTTCTGTAATGAATGACTGTGAAATACATAATACAATATGGTGTGTTTGTCAATAAGTAAGAATGGAGATTACAATGAAGATGAATGACTTTAGTGACCTTCGGAGTGAACCTCAGGCTGGTCGTCATTGAATTCAATGGCTCCAGTATGAACTTCGAGCGAGTCGGCACTAAAGTTGGTGTAGTCAGTGGCCTCAGACAGAGATTGGGCGAGTCAGCATTGGGAAAGAAAGATCGTTCGGTGACCTTCAGAATGAACTCAGGCTAGTTGTCATTGAATTACTAGTACTGAGGCTCCGGTGTGAACTCCGAGTGAGTCGACACAGAAGTAGGTGTACCAGGAGGTGGCCTGCAGCTAAGAACGGGTAAATCAACACTGGGATAAGCAGAAGCCTTCGGTGACCTTCGGAGTGAGCACGGTCTAGTCATCATTGAATTATTGATACCATTCATTGACTCCCATGTGAATTCTGTGTGAGTCAGCACTGAAGTAGGTGTACTAGGTAGCAGCCTCTGGTGTGAACTGGGCTAGTCAGCACTTGATATTGAATGCTTCCATGATTGATTTGTATGATCGTGCATTAGCGATGCTTCTGTATGCTATTGTTATTATGTAATTAGGTGTATGTATTACTAAGAAAAGTTCCACTATGACATGATCAAACACGCATTCTCATGCTTATTACACGACACAAAACATACATCACCCGACAATCACATATTCACATTCACAAATATATACAGTCGTTGATAATTATACACATTTGCATGTGTTCATTAAGTAGTTGTTAGACTGAGTATGTAATCATTGTTTTTAATCCGGCTATTAGAATTTATTAACATGTCAGCCGGTGGTTTGGCTAACGTACTCACAGTTTGTGTTGCAGATACAACAGGACTAGCTGAGATTGGATTGCACAAAAAGAGTAAAGTGAGTAAACTTGACTTCAGAAGTTGGGCATAGGATTAGTAATTAAATTGTATAATTTGTTCAATGTAAAAGAAAAGTATATTTGTATAATAAGTTAATGAATGAAAGTGTTTAATTATATGTAATTATGTACCTGTGAGTTGTTCTCAACGCAAGATTTTGGAAGTGTGCGCACGTATTTCGAGGTATTAGGATGCAGGGCATTACAGTAGCATGTACTAAGAGGGAATTACCCACCGTCCATCGTGAGGTTCGGACTCAATCAGTTGGGTAGGAACCTCTTCCAGATAGCTCAAGTGGTCTAGGGGAGGGGACTTCCGCACTGAAGGGCATCTGGACGAGCCGTTTCTCTTAATCGAAATATCCCTCTTCCGCGCGGTCGTAGATAATATGGATGTGAATAGAGTTGTAATCCTTGTTCCTGTATATATGTATTTTTCCGTGAATTTTCCATATTTGAATTTTTTATAACTTTCATCTCGCTTTTAAATTCCTTTTTCAACAATTATATTTCAATTGATTTAATTTTAACAAAATATTATTCTGGTTTCTAAGTTATTTTCTATTTCATTTTATTATTTATATTTTGGCCAAAACAAACTATATTTTTATTCGTCGATTATGTTAACCAATGTAATTCGGACTTTTAATTCATTATATATTATTATTAGTTTTATTGAGCCAAGTCCATATATTATTTGATAAATTATTATTTGAACTAAAGCCCGAAAAATCTTTTATTTATTTTTGGATTTGAGCCCACAAAAATAATCCATTTATATTTAATTATTTTAATTATCTTGAAGCCCAACCCAAGCCCATTATCCTGTTGGATCCTAGTCTACCCATTAACCCAATACCCTGGTCCCCACTATCTCATTATTTAATCCTGTAACCCCAATTCCCCATATCTCACTATCCCTATAATCTCTTCCCATTATTATAACTGTTATTAATTAATTATTAAAACCCCTCAAATCTCTCTCGCTCTCTCTCTCTCTCTCTCTCTCTCTCTCTCTTTCTCTCTTTCTCTCTTCTTAAAATCAGCCAATACAAACACCAAAGAAAACCCTTCATCTTCCTCCCACTGTTCAAACCTCCCAAAAGCCAAAACTGTTCACACCCCAACCCTAACCCTGCCCTACTGTTGAACCACTCGCAACCCGAACCCCCTTTACTGTTCATCTTCCTTACCACCCGCACCTTCCGCACGCCTCCCCCCGCTCGACCGGAGCCCCAGTCACCATCGTCAACCTCCTAGCCACCAACTGCACCATCACCCTTCTTCGTCGACCACCTACGTCCCTGTTCTCCTCGCTGCTCGATAACCATCCTGAACTCCGAAGTCACCTCCTCACCTGAGCCCCACCGCTCGCCGTCCAATCACCGTCTCTTCATCCCCCTCCTCTGTTGATCATCACAGTGCATCAAGTTCAATCGCAGCCCCCCGATCCTCCTTTGATCATCACCATCAGATCATCATCTTCTTGATCCTTTGATCTAAGTCGTTGATCGTATCTTGATCATCTTCATTAGTAGGTATTCTTGATCCTTTGATCTTGGATGTCCGATCAACATCGTGATCAACATCATTATCAAGTTCATCACCGACCGTTGATCGCCATCTTGATCTTGATCCTCATTAAGATTCGTACTCGATCGTGATCATCACATCAAGATTTGCTTTGTTCACGATCGTCGTCGTTGCTCCGGGATTCTCATTCCTTTATTCTCAATATTTCGGATCTAACGTCGTTGTTAAAGGCAAGTCATCTCACCCTCGAATTGTATTGTATCGTATTCGAGATTGTTTATTGAATTCCGCAAGTATATCTATATTGATTATCGTATATCATCTATTGTTATCTATCGTTGGGATATTAAGGATTTACACGAGCGAATCCAAGTAGTCGTCTTGACTTCATACCGTCTTTTTGCCTTCGATTTATGGAGATCTTACATGCATTCATATAGTTAATTATTGAATATATGAATAGGGATTGTTATTGTAATTCATGTCATGATGTTACACAACTATTGTAGATTGTATGCTAGTGTTGGTTGTTATATGATTGATGTTGGTGTATTTGTTGATTGTGATTAGTAAGATTATGGACATTATACATCTTAATACCATGTTCACATAGATGTAACTTGTTGTGATTTATGTTGTCAACCCCTAACTCATCGTTCATAACATCTTAATTATTTTATTCATGAAAAATATGTTCAAACTCTGAAATTTATTGTCAACCTGAACATTGTCATGCCATTTCGACCTAGATACTGTCGTAAAAATCAACAACTTTCTGAATATGAAATGTTTCCCCATGTTCCTAGTTTTCAGAACATCAAGAATTATCAAATTCCTACTTATATTGCATGAGTTATGACAATTTTACTGCTGCTGCATTTTGTTTCCAGATTTATGCATATACCATGTTAACCTGTTTAAATAGATGAACTAATTATCAAATAGTACCATGATAATTTCCAGATTGATAGTTAACATGCTTAGGGTAATAACAATTATTTTTGCTAATTTTTAAAATGAATATTTACTGCTTTTATAGCTGAAACTAGTTAACATTGATAACCAGCCAGAACCGGTAACTGTAAAGAACACTATAATTCACCTAGCTACTGTTATCGGGTTCTGGACCTTTAATATGTGTTGGAACCGAGCAAGAGTCTAATTTCTAGAAATTCTGACGGATCCATATTTTCTATTCTATAGCAGTGAAAATTTTAATTTTAGTACAGCAACCTACTGCTGTCCAGAATTGAGTTTCCATATTTGATAATATATAATTGAATCTGTAATGTTGTATTTGGTGCATTTAATTGTATGGAGCACATTGCATGATCTTAGGATTGTGTTGTCATCATTCTAGTGTCCCTTATTAAATCGCCTTATCTTTTTCTATTAATATTAATGTCCCTATTGTTCCATATTAGTATTGTAATATTGCTGACCAGTATTGCGCAAGTTGATTGAATAAAGAATGTTAATCAAGATGGGGTTAAGGGTTGACTAGAGTAGTTGATAATAAAGTGACTGTACTCAGAAGTGTGGACCTCGTTCCCAAAATATCGTTATTGTCATTGTGCAAGAAATTGCGCCAATAGCCAATGTTATCGTTATTGTGCAAGAAATTGCTACAATAGCCAGTGTTATCGTTATTGTGCAAGAAATTACTGCAATAGCTAGTGTTATCATTTTAATGTTATATCGTGCCGAGTACATGACCTATAGAATCTACCACCATAGTCTAAACGAAATTGATTGTTTGCATGGGATGCAGTAGTACGTGCATTAGTTAGGATTAAAATGAATAACAGACTTAAGATTTTCATCGCATTGTCATTGCATATTGTCGTCATTATTGAACAGTGTTATCGTTATTGCTGCCACTATTGACATCGCTTATTGTTATTGTTATTAAACATTTTCATCGCATATTGCATCGTTATCATTTTGCATTTGTTCATTGCCACTGACTCTATTATTTATTGAATTCATTATTATACCATAAATATCATTGTTTCTATATTTCTCTACTTGCTGTCCACGACTTACTCTAAGAACATATTATTCTCTCTTTTAGATGATCAGCTTACAGGTAATCAAGGAGAATTGCCTGATGGACTAGGAGAACAACAATGGTGAAAGAATTAAATTTGCAACTTCATCTAAATAATTATTGTTTTGTTTTGAAGACTTAAATAATCGAACATTGTTGCTTCTTTTATTGTGGGCTTTTGACCCGAATATTGTTATTGTTGATTCCAGATGTTGGATTGTTATTATGTTTGGTTAATTTATGCTTAAATTCCAAGTATTGTTATTCATATGATTACTCCTTTAATGCAAGTGTGGTTGTATTACTTTCTTGTCTATATTGTTGAGTTGAATCGATAACAGCTTATGAATGGCGCAAGTCATTCGCTGGGCCAGCGTCACGTGCTTGCATTCTGTATTTTTGGGAAGCGGGACGTGACAAGAGTGCTCATATGTATGAATTAAAGATACACGATGTTGAGCATTTGATGTACTCCCGCTCCTAAATGTGTACAAGAACTTTGATATGAAATAAAGATTGTGCTCTTGTTTCTGTTTTATTTTTGCTTAGTGTTGTGACACATTGTTTAAAGTAAATGAGTTGTAGGAGCAACACTAGGGATAAGATGGACTCTGAACTTGTTGTTTTTGAGATAGCAAGTTGTGGTAGAAGCTCGAATAACAGCCAAGCTCCAAACTTACTATTAGCAAGTTGTGGGAGTAGTTCAAGTCATGAGTTGGACTCTGAAGTCACTATTAGAGAGTTGGCGGTTGGTGGAAGGAGCTCGAGTGATGAGCTTAAATCCGAATTATCTGTTAGCGAGTTCTATGAGTAGCTCGAGTCACGAGTTGGACCCCGAACTTGATGTTTGAGACTTAAAGGGCTGTAGGAGGAGATCTAGTGATGAGTCGAGCTTCGAACTCGCTGTTAGCGAGTTTTAGGAGTAGTTCGAGTCATGAGTTGCACTCTGAACTCACTGTTTGAGAGTTAGCGAGTTGTGCAAGCAGTCAAGTCTCTAGTTGAACTCCAAACTTGCTATTAGCAAGTTGCAGGAGTAGCTCATGTCACGAATTGGACTCCGAACTCACTATTGATTGTTAGTGAGTTATGGGAGCAGCTCGAATGACGTGCGAAGCTCTGAACTTGATTTTAGAAAGTTTTGGTCACAACTCTAGGGAAGAGTTGGACTCCGATCTTGTTTTTTAAGGGTTAGCGAGTTGTGTGAGCAGCTCGAATAACGAGCCGAGCTCCGAAATTATAGTTAAAGAGTTATGGGGGTGGCTTAAGTCCTAAGTTAGACCCCGAACTTGCTGTTTAAGAGTTAGCGAGTTGCGGGAGCAGGTCCGAACTTGCTGTTTGAGAGTTTGTGAGTTGTGGGAGCAGCTCGAGTGATGAGCTAAGCTCCGAACTAGTAGTTAACAAGTAGTAGGAGTAGCTCGAGTCACGAGTTGGACTCTAAACTAACTATTTGACCGTTAGCGAGTTGTGGGAGTAGCTCAAGTGACGAAGCGAGCTCCGAACTTGCTGTTAGCGAGTTGTGGGAATAGCTCGAGTCACAAGTTGTACTCTGAACTTGCTATTTAGGAGTTAAAGAGTTGTGGGATTAGCTTGAGTGACGAACCGAGTTTAAAACTTGCCATTAGTGAGTTGTGGGATTATCTCGAGTCACGAGTTGAACTCTGATCTTCCTGTTTGAGAGTTAGTGAGTTATGGGAGCAGCTCGAGTGAAGAGCAGAGCTCCAAATTTCCATTAGCAAGCTATGGGAGTAGCTCGATTCATAAGTTGGACTCCAAACTTTATATTTTTTGAGTTAATGAGTTGTGGAGTTTCTTGAGCGAGCACCGAACTCATTTTATGGATTTAATAAGCTGTTGGAGTAGCTTGAGTAGCGAGTGTGTCACTGAGCTCATTGCTTTGAGTGAACAAGTTATTGGAGTAGCTCGAGCGGTGAGCGGAGCACCGAACTCATAGTATGGAGTTAATGAGTTGTTGGAGTAGCACAAGCGACAAGCTGACCACCATAGGAGTAGTTGGTGTAGCTCAGGCAAAGGGGCTCCAAACTCAATGTTTTGAGTTAATGAGCTTTTGGAGTAGCTCGAGCGACAAGCAGAGCACCGAACTCATTGTTTGAAGTAAACGAATTGTTGGTGTAGCTCGGGTGACAAGCTGAGCACCAAACTCATTGTATGGAGTTAATGAGTTGTTGGTGTAGCTCGAGCAACGAGCTGAGCATCGAATGAGTTTTGGTGTAGCTCGGGCGAGCGAGCCACCTTACTCATTGTTTTGAGTTAACGAGTTTTCAGAGTATCTCGAGAAGCTGAGCACCGAACTTATTGTTTGGAGTGAATGAGTTGTTGATGTAGCCCGAACGACAAGCTGAGCACTGAAATCATTGCTGTGAGTGTCCGAGTTGTTAGTGTAGCTCGAGCAGCAAACTGAGCACCGAACTCATTGCTTTGTATCTGGAGTGTACTTAAAGATTTTTCAAAGGAAATGCTTAACTTTATAGAAGAAAAAAAATCTAAATTGATGGATATCTTTTATTACATGCACTGACCATTATAAGGAATGTTCTTTATTACAAATCTAGTGGAGGGTGTTAAGCACCCTCGGTGAACTTCATAAAATGCTTCGCATTCCAAGTCCTTGATACCTCCTTACCCCCCCAGCCCCCCCTGTATTCAAGTTGGCAAGCTCATGGGCAGAGGACTTTGGATACCTCATAGGGTTCTTCCAGTCAAGTTTAAGCTTTCCGTTGTTGGGTGGTGCATAAATCTTGAGGAACCCAAAAGGTATTTCTTCTCAACGGGTTCGGATACAACTTGATTCTTCAATTACGGGTGCATTAAGGCTTCGAACAGGAGGATAGAGCCCCCCATTGTGGTTGTGTAACATGCTCGAGCAAACTTTTGACTTCCCTTGACTTCTCCTGCCCCAGCTGGCATGGGGAACTTCATCTTCATGTATAACGCCGAATCTGCATTGTGGAGAGCTGCTAAGTCGGGGCTGCCAAAGATGGCATTGTAGGCTACCTTCAAATTAATAACCATGAAGTCTGGGGCTTTAGTCAGGAGATCAGGGGTTTTGCCAGTAATCAAGTCGAGGGTGACAATTCCTTTGATCTAGACTAGAACTTCGGATAACCCATGGAGACTATACCCAGCGGGTTTCAGACGGTCCTTAGGGATTTTGAGGCCCTCAAAAGCCTCTAAGAAGAGGATGTTCACCAAACTTCCATTGTCTATCAAGATGCAATGTACTTCATTGTTCACCATGGAGAGGACGATCACTAGTGCATCATAGTGGGAGTCTGGATGCCCTCAAGAACCCTGTCTAAGAAGATTATTAGGACTCCCTAGCTTTTGGTAGGGGAACGTTGTGCACCAAGTTAAACTCCCTAACGAACGCCTTTAGGGAGGAGTTAGACTCCCCTCCATAGGCCCTCTATGGATGGAATGAAGAAAGGCTAGAGGTTCAGAGCCTTAGGAATCAGGATCTTTCTCTGCGTGCTTGTTCACGCCTCGTGCCAGTGGGGAGTCGAACCTGTCCTTCTGGGTGTACTTGGAGAGCTGGCCCCGGCGAATAATTGTTTTGATTTCATCTTTGAAGTCTTGGCATTCCTCTGCATCCTGGCCATAGTTCTAATGGAATCAGCACCATCACGTCTTGCCCCTTCTTTTGTTTGTTGGGTTCATCTTAGGAAGGGGACAGAGTAGTTCAGCCCCTTCGATTTCCATGAGGACTGTTGATACACTATTTGAATTTGTCGAAGATAAGAATCGAAGAAGGGTGACACTGTCCAGATCTGTCATTCTAGGATTTCTTGGGCCCCTCCTCATTCACCCTTCTTTGTTTTCCCAGGCGTGGGTGTGGATCAGTTGTCAGGTGGTCCCGTTAGGTGGTCCCCGTTCGGGGCACCTTGGAAAGCCCTAAGGACTTGATTGGTGAGGTCTCAGAATTTAGCCAGAGTCATGAGTACCTCCTTTTCTTTGTTGTTCCTAGAAGCACGCCGACTGACTGGAGTCAGACTCCTTTTGCTTCTTTATCCCCGTGGCGAGGGCATCCATCATGAATTGTATAGCAAGGGCAAAAGGCTCCTCTAGCTCTTTTGGTGTTCTGAGTTGGGAACACCATCCCGAGAGCACCATTCATTTAAGCGGTCACGGAGGTTGGTCCCTTCAAGACTGGAGTTGATGATTTCACGAATGTCTGAACGCACAAGGGGCACTGTGGAGGGGGTTAAGGTGCAGACAGACCCCCAGTTCTTGGCCGGGTGAGACTTAGGAAGAGGGTTTTGGGAGTCCGTCGATGCAGCCTGTTTGATAGGAGGATGCATCGGCAGCCAAGGAGTGGGCAACGATATAGGAAGAGGATTGGCTAGGCTATTGGAGGCAATCGCTTTTAACTTTCTTCCCAGAGGAATGGTTAGAAGTGTTCTTGGTAGATGGATATGATCAGATAGGCATATATGTAACTTTCCCACAAACGGTGCCAATTCTATTGCTTCTTAATTTTATCTGGGAGAAATCTGATTATGAGTTATTTTATTGAGGGAGAGAACACTATTCTGACCTGTCGATCAGGATCTGGATTTGGATGGCTAGGAATGCCTGGATCTGAATTTGGATGATTGGGAACAACATGAACTGAATCTTAATTTATAGAAACGACTGAGAATCCTACAAAAAGTCTCACATCGGAGGTGGCTTCGGTGTACGACCCTCCAACGCTCAAGTCAGTAACCCAGAATAATGATTAGGGTTTTTAGTGGAGAAATAATTGATTACTTTTGACTAATTCAGGAGGAGGGAATTTATAGGCGAGAAATCTGATTTTGAAGATACACTTGAGAAGGTATCATTTAATATTCGCTCAGAGATTCCCATATTTAAGGGATAAGATTTGACTAACAACTGTAATTAGCTGGATCCTTATTTCTTAGGTTGTAAGCTATAATTTTGGATCTAGTTGAGCTGATGGACTTGAAGACGGCCCATGTTCTTCTAGCGGGCATGATATTCTTGTGAAGTTACTGTGCTTCCCTTGGAAGGTTTGAGATGCATGCTGAGATCGTGTGGCTTTGATCTTTACACTTATCATAAGACCCCACTCCTGAAGGTCGGGTATCGCAGCCTTCAAGAAGTAGTTCGCTCTGTTTGGAGCAATCAAGAAAGCAAGTATGACCTTCAGAGATGCATGGATCCTTGTTCAGAGCTTCTAAGGATAGCAACTATTTTCCCTTAAATTGCTAATTAATTTTCCCAAATTTACAATTACATTTTAAAGAATTTTTAATTAATTTTCTCAATTTAAAAATTACTTTTTGGGATTTTTAATTAAATTTTCTTAATTTATATATATATTTTGAATTTCTAATTAAATTTTCTAAATTTATAATTATATTCGGAATTACCAAATAAATAAACAGATGGCACGAATCTTGAGGAGATCTGATGGCCCCCCTGGCACCTTCTGCCAGGGGTGCTTGAGCAACAGGCCGAGCACCGAGCTAGGGGGCTCGGCTCAACTCGGATCAATCAGACCGGTTTGGTTTAAGGAGCTCGGTTCGGATGGCACAAATTATGAGGTGATCAGAGGGTGGATCAGAGGTACTAGACTTTTTAGGAAATTCTATGGAAGATCGAGGAAACATAGTTTTTTAGGCAGTCAGATAGGTAGAGCAGGGGTGAGCCATATTTGAGGACCATGACTTTTCAGGACAACTGAAGGCAGATTAGGGAGCACAATATTTTTGGAGATCTGATGGCCCCCATGAGCCTCAAGGAAGGGGTGCTAGAAATACAGGTCGAGCATCGAGCAAGGTGAACAGACTCGGCTCGGATTGATCAGACCAGTTTGGATCGAGGATCTCGGTTCTGATGGGTGAAACTTATGATTTTTTGCGTGTATCTCGCGCAGTGCTTGGAAGAAAGGACGAGCACCAAGCTTATTTAATTTTTGTGCACTTCTTGCTAATGGCTCGAACGATAGGCGAAGCACCGATCCTAAGCAATTTGGGGCTCGAACGACAGGCCAAATACCGAGCCTATGCAACTTTTGGGCTTTTCCTGCAAAGGCTCAATTGACAGGCCGAGCACCGAGCCTAAGTAATTTTGTGCATTTCGTGGGAGGGGCTCGAACAGTAGGATGAGCATTGAGCCCACCACCTTCAGCAATGGTGATTGTAAGGGGTTCAGGTGAAAGGAACTTGAATGAACGAACTGCCGAACTTAAGCATTCTTTTGCGCTTGGTCTTCCCTAACTTTTGGCTTTCACCATTGGATAAGGTGACATTTGCATGCTAGAGATCGTGCCATATCATTATCACAGTTATCGAGGTGTCTTCCTTGCCTTTAGGCTTCCACCGTTGGATGGGGAGACAAGTTGGTGGCAGAGATCGTGTCACATCATTGTCTCAGTTATTGAGGCGTCTTTTGAGATTCTTCTCTATATTTTCTTTGTAAAATTCCCCACCCTCTTCTCATTTCTCAACATAGGGTTCATTTCTCCATCAGAGCTTCTCTCTCCACATCGTGTCTCTCTCTCTCTCTCTCTCTCTCTCTCTCTCTCTCTCTCTCTTTATATCTCCAATTTCAGTGAGTTCTCCGGCTACTTTTGTCGTAAGTTTGCCATCTCTTTCCCCTAGGTAATTTTTATTTTAAGATAATTTCTGCGATCCAATCTAGTGACTCAGCCTCTACGTCCGGCTAAGAAGGAGATAGTGAGGTCGAGGTGATGTTCTCCGAGTAATTGGAAGGTAGGGGGAGTGAAGCAGTGTCCTCGGATGAAAAGTGGGGCATGGTTGAGATGCTGCCTTTCGGAAGGGAAGATGAAGTCCAGGTATACCCCATTGCTCCTAAAGCTCTAAGGAGTAAGGGAAAAGGGAAGTTAGTCTTTTCGGAGGAGAATTCGATAGTGAAGGAGGAGCACATTGAGTATGCAAAGGTAGACGGTTTGGAGCTCACTCACCTTCAAAATATAATAGTGGTTCGGATGTACTCTGAGGATCTTCAGAACTTGGTGAGTTTCGAACCTCAGATCCTTTCCCCTGCGAATAGGGTTCTAATTGAAGAAAACTGTATCCAAAACATTTTATCAAGAGAGGATATCATGACTATTTAGAAAATCTTCTTCATTCCAAAGGATTATGAGTTGCTTCTCCCTGGCCTCGGTATCCGACCCACCAATGTCTTCGCGCCTGGGTTTAGTATTTTCTCCTTTGAAGAATTTCATTCGGGCATGCATCTGTCGATCCATCCCTTTATTAAGGAGGTGCGCAATTGGTTCGTGGTGAACCGATTGCAGTTGGGACCTAATTCCTAGAAGCAAATAGTTAGCTTTCATCCTGTTATCTAGGAAAGTGGGGGTGTCGGCTGGCCTCAAACTCTTCCATAGGTTCTTTGGTATTATCTTTAACATAACAGGAGAAGATCGGTACTTACTCTCCCCTCGTATTGGGAAGCACACGGTTCAGGAGTAGCCCAACTCCATAAAGGATTAGAAGTCAAAATATTTTTGTGAGATACGGCGTCAAACCATGGGATATACCCACACATCTTACGAGTTACCAACCGGGAGAGGGAAAGCACCCAAGGAAAAGGAGTTTGGTAAGGAGGAGTTAGAGGCATGCGACTGCATATTTGCCAAGGGGTCGTGTTTTGGCAGTCCTTGAAGGAGAGGCGCTTTGCCAAGTGGAGTTTGAGTCCGGTGAACCCTAGTATGTTCTTTGTTCGTGCCTCTTTGTAAACGTTGAGCTTCTTTTTAGCTTGTCTATTTTTCCTGCAGAATTGATCAGCCAAGACGAGATCAACGCTCAAAGGGCCAAGCTCCGTAGATGACTGCTGACAAGCCAATGGGTTGAAAGAGGCCATCAGTGTCGGCATCCATATCCCGACCCTAGAAGAAGGCGATAGTGGTGGTAGAAGACTCCCCTATTGTGCTGACAAGGGTACCCCAGAGCCCTACTACTCTTTCTACTATTGAGCTCGTTCAAGCTCCACCCCCCCCCCCCCCCCCCCCTGCGGTGCGATTTCACCCCATAGACTCGTGAGGTCCACGGCCTAACGATGGAAATGGCTTGTCAACCTGGCTAGATGGTGACCATCATTGATTCGATGATCGAGGCAAGGGTCACGGTCGAGGTGATAAACAACCTAGCCCCTTCGAAAGATCAGGCAATGTTGGTCTACTAGACCTTCGACTCCATCCACCCCCACTTCTCTTGAGTCCAATTTGTGGTACGTAGGCAGCTCCATTGTCCTTTTATTATTTACTTGTTTAAGTTCTAAGTGTTTGGAGTTTCAATTTGCAGGATTCTCTCCAGGCTGTCGAGATGAAGAGTTGGTTTGACTATGAGATGTAGCTGCTGAAGGAAGAGTTACGTGGGTCGAGAAGGAGTGCCTTGACAGCAAAGAGGCCATTGAAGCTTCTCAGAAGAAGGAGCAGGTCCTACAGTTGGAGGTCAGCTCGCTCAAAGCTGTGCAAGAGAGGCTGCTAAAGGAAAAGGCAGAATGGGAGGGGAAGGAGTAGGAGATGGCAAGGTTTCTGACCCGAGGCCGTGGACATGGTTATTGCAGCCCAAGATGATGGATATAAAAAGGCCCAGAAGGACATGGAGAAGCAGATCGCCAGATTTAGCAGCAAGGGATACCACTTCGACCTCAAGGTTGTCGTGGTTCTCAAGAAGAACTAGAGCGAGGAGGGGGGCAAGCCAAAGGAGGGTAGGGAGGAGACCACTTCGGAGCCTCCAGAGAGGGTGTTGGAGATGAGTGAATCTCCGAAGGCCCCCGACGTGGGCACCGAGGTGCTCCCTTGATCTCAATGCTCAAACCTCTTAACTTTCATTTTGTAATTTTTTCATAGTATGGACTGGCCATTGGTTTGTATCCTTTCCCTAGAAATGAATGTTTTTGTGTTGAACCCTTGAGTGCAAATTTTTGATGTGTTTTGTTGGATCTTCCAAAAAATTCTCAAACCAAAGCTAAGTGCTTTTGTACTTGTCTTTGTATTAACTTCATTGTTTGTGTTGAGAGATCATTGTGTACACTTAGGGGATCCCAGAGATGCTGACATTGCTCATCTTCACAGCTTGCTGGATGAGCAGCAGATCGAAAATGACTGTCTAAAAGAGTTTATTCTCTAGAAGGACTTGGAGTTTGTCAACTTGAAGGAGACTCATCCTAGTTGCTCGGCTGAGGCTCATCAAAGTTGCTCGGCTTGCACTCATGTGTTTCGATGGAAGATTCAAGTCAAGGATGTTCTCCACAAGGATAGATCAAGAAGGAGTTGGAAATTTACAAGTTAAAGATGTTACTTGGAAGACTACAAACGTAGAGTACCTCTTGCTCTCGCAATGAGTATAATTGGGAAGAGGTTCCATGAGCTGTTCTTGGGGATTTGGGCAATTCCACGGAACTCATGATATGCTCAAAGTGGTGTAGCTGGGACTTCGAGAGTAGCATCTACTGAGAGGACCATACCCACTCTGCATCGTGAGATTCAGACTCAATTTGTTGGGTTGATACCTCTTTTGGACAGCTCAAGTGGCCGAGGAGGGGCTTCCATGATAAGGGGCATCGTAGGCGAACAATATCGCTTAATCGAAGTATCCCTCTTCCCCGTGGTCGTAGGTAATTTGGATGTGAATAGAGTGCCATAAGTATGAGATAAAGATGTCCGATGTTGAGCATTTGATGTACTTCCGCTCCTAAATGTGTACAAAACATTGATATGAAATAATGATTGCCCACTAGATTTTGTCATATTTTTTGCTTACTATTGTGATTCATTATTTAAAGTCAATGAGTTGAAGGAGCAGCTTTAGGGATGAGCTAGACTCCAAACTTGTTATTTCTGCGTTAGCAAGTTGCAATAACAGCTCGAGTGATGAGCCAATCTCTGAACCAACCGTTAACAAGTTGTGGGAGTAGCTCGAGTCACGAGTTGGATTCCAAAGTGACTGTTTGAGAGTTAGCAGGTAATTGGAGCAGCTTAAGTGATGAGTCGAGCTCCAAACTTGCTGATAGCAAGTTGTGGGAGTATCTCGAGGCACGAGTTGTACTCTGAGCTTGCTATTTGAGAGTTAGCAGGTTGTGGAGCTAGCTTGAATGACAAGCCATGTTCCGAACTCCTTGTTAGAGAGTTGCAGGAGTAGCTCCAGTAACAAGTTGGACTCCGAACTTGTGGTTTGAGAGTTAGCAGGTTGTGGGGGCAACTCGAGTGATAAGCTGAGCTCCAAACTCGGTGTTAGCAAGTTGTGAGAGTACTTGGAGTCACAAAATAGACTTTGAACGCGTTGGTTGGGAGTTAGCAAATTGTGGAGGCAGCTCAAGTGACGAGCCGAGCTCCAAACTCGCTTTTAGCAAGTTGTAAGAGTAGCTCGAGAAACGAGTTGGACTTCGAACTCGGTATTTGAGACTTAGTTATGGGAGCATCTTAAGTGATGAGCTGAGGTATGAACTCATTCTTAGCGAGTTGTGGTAGTAGCTAGAGTCACGAGCTAGACTCCGAACTCACTATTTGAGAGTTATGAGAGCAGCTCGACTGACGTTTCAAGCCCTAAACTTGTTTTTAGTGAATTGTGGGAGTAGCTCGAGTCATGAGTTGGACTCCGAAGTTGTTGTTTGAGAGTTAGTAAGTTGTGGGAGCAGCTCTAAGAAAGAGTTGGACTCTGAACTTGCTATTTGAAAGTTTGCGAGTTGAGGGAGCTACTCGAGCGATGAGTAGAGTTCCAAACTTGTAGTTAGCTAGAAGTGGGAGTAGCTCGAGTCACGAGTAGGAGCCTAAACTTGCTGTTTGAGAGTTAGCGAGTTGTGGGAGTAGCTCTACCAAAGACTTGGACTCTGAACTTGCTGTTTGAGAGTCAGCAAGTTTTGGGAGCAGCTCTAAGAAAGATTTGGACTTCGAACTTGTTTGAGATTTTTCAAATTATGGAAGCAGCTCAAGTGAAAAACTGAACTACAAACTTGCAATTAGCGAGTTGTGGGAGTAGCTCGAGTTATGAAATGGACTCTGAATTTGTTGTTTGAGAGTTAGTGAGTTGTGGCAGCAGCTTGAGTGACGAGCCAAGCTCTGGACTTCTAGTAGTGAATTGGACTTCGAACATGTTGTTTGAGAGTTAGCGAGTTGTAGGAGTAGCTCGAGTGATGAACTGAGCTTCGAACTTGTTGTTAGCAAGTTGTGGGAGTAGCTCAAGTCATGAGTTGGACTCCGAACTAGCTATTTGAGAGTTGGCAAGTTGTGGGAGTTGCTGGAGTGACGAACTGAGATCTGAACATGTCGTTATCGAGTTGTGGGAGTAGCTCGAGTCACGAGTTAGACCCCAAACTTTTTGTTTGAATGTTAGCGAGTTGTGGGAGCATCTCGAGTGACATCTGAGCTCCGAACTTTTCATTATGGAATTATGGGAGTAGCTCAAGTCATGAATTGGACTCTGAACTTGCTATTTTTGAGTAAATGAGTTGTTGGAGTGGTTCGAAAGGTGAGCGGAGTACCAAACTCATTTTATGGAGTTAATGAGTTGTTTGAGTATCTCTAGCAGCTAGTGGAGCACCGAGCTCATTGTTTTGAGTGAACGAGTTGTTCAAATAGCTCAAGCGGCGAGCAGAGCACTAAACTCATTGTATGGAGGAATTGAGTTGTTGGAGTATCTCGAGTGACCTGCTGAGCACCAAACGAGTTGTTGGTGTAGCCTGGACGAGCGGGGATCCAAACTTTCTTACTTCATACAATGAGCAAGCATTCCGTTGTTGCGTGGCTCAGAAATCTCGAGGAACCCAAAGGGGATTTCTTTTAATTCATCAACAGGTTCTAATACAATTTGCTTCTTCTCTTGGGGAAGCACAAAGGCTTCGAGCGGGAGGACATAGCCCCCATTGTGTTCATGTAATATGCCCGAGCTACCTTTTGACTTTCCTTGGCTTCTCCGACCCCAGTTGGCATGGGGAACTTCATCGTCATGTTGAATGCTGAAGCTATGGTGTGGAGAGCTACTAGGCCGGGGCGGCCGAAGATGGCATTATTGGCAGCCTTCAAATTAACAACCATGAAGTCCATGGCTTTGATCCGGAAAGCAGGGGCTTTGCCAGCCGTTACGTCGAGGGTGACAATTCTGTCGATCTGGACCAAAATTCTGCAAAACCTATGGAAGGTGTACATGGTGGGATTTAGATGGTCCCTGGTGAATTTGAGGCCCTCAAAAGCCTATAAGAAGAGGATGTTCACCGAACTACCATTTTCTACCAAGATGCGACATACTTCATGGTTCATCATGGAAGGCTGATCACTAGTGCATCACAAAGACACCTCCAGACACAACGACACCTCCAGACGCCCTCAAGATTCCTATCTGAGAAGGTTAACGGGACTCTCCCGACTTTTGGCAGTGGAAGTACTGTGCACTGAGTTAACCTCCCTAACGAATGCCTTTCGAGAGGAGTTAGACTTCCTTTCCATAGGGCCTCCGTGGATGGAATGAAGAATGGCCAAAGGTTCAAAGTCTTGGGACTCAGGATCTTTCTCTATACGCTTGTTAGTACCTTAAGCTGGTGGGGGGTAGACCCATTCCTTCTGGGTCTACTTGAAGATATGACCTCGGCGAATAAGAGTTCTAATTTCTTCATTGAAGGCTCGACATTCCTCTATGTCATGGCCATAGTTCTCATGGAATTGGCACCATCGGTTCTTATCCCTTATTTTGTTTGTTGGGCTCATCTTAGAGTGTGTGTGTGTGTGGGGGGGGGGGGGGGGGGAGTAGTCCGTCCACCTCGAGTTCCATGAGGACTGTTGACACATTGATATTAAGTAGGGTGAATTTGTCGAAGCGAGGGAACGGAGGAGGGTAATGCTGTCTGGATCCGTCCTTTTATGATTTCTTCATCCACTCCTCGTTCACACTTCTTCGTTTTCTTATGCATGGGTTTCGACAACTCGTTGAGTGGTCCCCGTTCGGGCACCATGGAGGGCCCTATGGACTTGATTGATGGACTCTCATAATTTAGCCCGAATCACGGGTACCACTTCTTCTCTGCGATTATTGAGAGCTCGCTGACTGAATGGAATCGGGTCCTCTTGCATCTTCATCCACATGGCAAGGGCGTCCATTGGGACTTCTGTGACAGGGGCGAAGGGCTCCTCTGGCACTTTTGGCGTTCCGAGTAAAGAACACCATCCCGAGAGGTCTGTCCCTTCAAGGCAGGAGTTGATGACTTCGCGGAGTTTTGACCGCACTGGGACACCGTGGATGGGGGTTAAGGTGCAGACTAACCCCCGGTTCTCGACCGAGTGAGACTCAGGGCTAAGTTTTTGGGAGCCCACCGTCGCAGGCATGTTGGGAGGACGTTTGGACGGCGAATGAGGTGGTGGCGACGGTGAAGGAAGAGCATCGGCTTAGTGGCAGCACTTTTGACTTTCTTCCAGGAGGCATGGTTGGAAGTTCTTGGTGGATGGATTAGATCAGAGCGGTTGATATGTAGCTTTCCCACATACAATGCCAATATGTTGCTGCTAACTTTTTTGTGGGAGCAATCAAATTATGAGTTCTTTTATTGAGGGAGAAAGAACTTATCTGGACCGTCGATTAGAATCTGGATCTAGATGGCTAGAAATGTCTGGATCTGAATCTGGACGACTGGAAATCCTGAACAATGATTAGGGTTTTTAGTATAAAAAATATTGATTACCTTTGACTGATTGAGGGGGGGGATGTATTATAGGCTAGAAATCAGTTATACAAGATAGACCTGAAAATGTATCTTTTAAGATTCCCCTGGTTAAGGGATAAGATTAGGGGATTTGACAAACAATTGTAAATAACTGCAAATCCCTATTTCTTATGATGTAAGTAAGCTATAATTATAGATATGGTTGAGTTGATGGGCTTGAAGATGGCCCATGTTCTTCTATCAGTCATATTGTTGTAAAATTACTGTACTGCCCTTGAGAGCTATGATATGCGTGCTGGGATTGTGTGGCTCCGATTTTTATCCAAATTAACAATAAAATTAAGACATCCTTTGCTTTGGGCTTGATCAGCTGATAATCTAAGCAAATAGCCTATCGGAGTTGCTACTCACACTGAGTGGATTAGCAGCATCCTCTCATTTCCCCACGTTAACAGCTCCAGCTTGTTGAAGTCCTCATGATTTTGGTCTTCGTCTTGCTTGAGGGAGCTACATTCAACCAAGAAGAAAAATAGAATCTTGCATTAGAAATCATTTTAGATGGAGGATTGAAGGTATTGCTAAAATTCTACAATTTGGCTTAAAAACCGCCGAGTAATAATACATCAAAATTTTAATTTTCAATTCATTTGATTACATACAGTGATTTAGTGTCAAATGCATATGATGTTCTGGCCTAGAACGAATCATAAACTGTTGGATATATAGTTATATTCTCTATATATAAATATTGCATGTGCATATGAGTAACACATGTATTAAACATACAATTGATTGAATATTGGAATGCGGGTTTGTGGGCTTATAACCCGATACCCAAACCAGCATTTATTTCATAAATACTGGCTTGTGATAGCAGTCTAGGTATTCCAATTTTGATACCTAGGGTGAATATCTCAAGCAACTTAGATCTAGATATTAACCATAATTCCCATTGTTAATTTCTCACAAAACCTAAAAATCTTGAGATATTATTAAATCAATTTGTGAGATTAATTAAAAAGGGGTTACTGGATCTTGTCGTATCTCGTCAAAGCCGTCGGAGCCGCCGTCACCGACCATCGCCATCACCGCCATTGTGGTCGGTGTCGTCGCACCCCAGAGTCGTTCGTCACCTTGTTGTCGAACTGCAGTCGAGGCAGTCGACTAGCAGACGACTCGAGATCCATCAGGATCCGATCCCACCTGTGCCGCTCTCGCCCCCTTGACCAGTTGCAGATCACGACGACGGCACCGCTCATCGCTCAGTCGCCATGCTCAGTCATCCTCCTCCTCCCAATCCCGTTTTGCTGGTTATTGGGTGTAGATCCGAACCCAAAAGACTGAACTCGAATTCGTTTTGGTTTCTTGATCTTCAGTTGCCACTTGCAAGATCTGTTCTTATAATATCGGATCCGAACCCGAACCCGAACCCACAGTAGACCCGAAATCTAAGAACACTTCATCTCATCATCAGGATATGGTTATTTCTAAACTTTAAGATTCGTGCAATTTATCTAATTTATTTACTATGTTATTAGTTGGCAGATTTACAGATAAATCCTCTTCTTTCTCTAAATTACTTGGGTAGTAATAATTCAGAACATACTCTGAAACATTAGGAACTCATCATTTATTCCTTAAGATGGAAAAACATGACCGACCGTAGTTCCTAAACTAGAGGCGTTTAGTAGTTCCGAATTCAATAGCTGAAAGAGGAAAGCACAATATGGAATGAAATTTATGAAGATTTTCTATTCCTGTCAAACGACCTATGATGAGTGTACTGAAGATGTGGATGATGCCACTTGGATCAGAGACAAGGACTTGTGTAGGGAGTTTCTATTGAACAATATTTCAGATCGGTTAGCAGATGTTTACAGGAAGAATGGAACAGCTAAGGAAATATGGGATAATCTGCTGGATGAATTCAAAAAGGAGGAGAAGGTCTCCAAGACTCACTTGGTTGATAAGTTCATGAGTTTTGAATTCAGAGAGGAGAAATTCATTCTCCTTCAGGTAACTGATCTTAAAAACTTAGTAGCTAAATTGAAAACTGAATATATCATTGTGTGTGATGCTTTTCTTACTGGGGCAATAATTTTTAAATTACCTGCATCATAGCTCACATTTATGACTGAAATGTATAGACTACCAGAACAAATTAAGCTTGCACAACTTAAACGATGTATTAAAGTTGATGATGAGACTAGAACTAGGATCAATTTAAAGTTGGCTAAGAAACAACTTTCTCATGCTAATGTGCTAACCAATACCAAATATGCTCCTAAGTTTAAGAAGAACAAGCTTAATAACAAGGGTGAACCGTCTAAGTTGGAAGTCACTAAAAAGATTGTGAAAAAGAAAGGAAAGTGCTACAAATGTAGAAAGTGGGGTCACCATGCTACCGAATGTAAGCTACCCAAAAGAGAACAACCTAACAATGAAAAGGTGAACTTGTTAGAAGGCAACACTGAACCCACCAATTTTCTATGTGTTGTTGGCAGCGATAAGGTCAATGCCTCTACTAGTTGGTTGTTGGACTCGGGGGCTACATGCCATGCTTGCAATAATAAGAACCTGCTAACTGATCTCAAGGTGCAAACGAGTCTGTCTTTATGGCGAATGGAGAATCAGTCAAGGTGCTCCAGGTTGGAACTGCAAATCTTAGTCTTTCATCAGGTAAAAATTTAATTTTGCATAATGTTAAATTTGTTCATACTTTAGTAAAGAATTTAATTTCTATTAGCTTACTGAATAATGCTGGCATGGTAGTTTCTATGATAAGTGGTAGAGCTATTTTATCTGTTAACTCATACTACTTTGGTTGTGCTTACTTAGTTAATGGTATGTATAGACTTAGTTTAGCAAATGAAGTGATTAATGCTGTTAGCTCAAAACTGTGTAGCCCTTATACTTGGCACAACAGGTTGGGACATGTGAACTATATTAAATTACTTGCTGTTGCTAAAACATTTAATCTGCCAATTGATACATCCTTAAGATATGACAAATGTGACGTGTGTGCTTAGACAAAGATCACTAGAAAATCCTTTAGTTCTGTTTCTAGGAGTACACAACTTCTTGAACTAATTTATTCGGACATATGTGACTTTAAAAATTTTGTGATGCAAGGAGGTCAGAAGTATTTAATCACTTTTATAGATGATTATTCTAGATATTGTCATATTTATTTGTTAAAAATAAAGGATGAAGCACTTAATAAATTCAAAGAATTTAAAGACCGTGTCGAAAATCAGTTAAATGTTAAAATAAAAAGGTTCAGATCTGATAGAGGTGAGGAATATGTATCAATGGGTTTTAAAGAATTTTGCACGTCACATGACATTATCTCTGAAACAACAGCACCCTACTCACCACAGTCAAACGGTATAGCCGAAAGAAAGAATCGAACACTCACATAAATATTGAATTCTATGTTATTGACTGCTGGATTGCCTTTGAGTTTTTGGGGAGAGACTGCATTGACTGCTAATAATATTCTTAATATGTTACCCCACTCTAAACTGTCTGAAACACCTTATAAGTTATGGCATAAACACACACTGAGTTTTGATAGAGTAAAAACATAGGGTTGTATTGCTTTTTGTTAGAATACCAGACCCTAGAAGGCCTAAAGTAGGACCTCATACAAATACTTGTATCTAGGAAGTGCAGTCGATAGTGCGGCATACAGATTTTATGACCTAATCTCTCAATAAGATAATTGAATCTAGAGATGTAGAATTCTTTGAAGATGTGTTCATCAATGAAAAAGGTAGAACACTATCTAGCCACACAGACTTAGTTAATGATTCACAAATAGAATCTAGACCTAGTATAACTAACACTGAAATTACAAATGAAATTGAGCCTAGAAGAACCTCCACCAGAGATAAGATACCTAGAACCTATGGTGATGATTTTGTAACTTATGCACTGTTGGCTGATCCACTTAGTGTAAAGGAAGCCCTTCGGTCTATGGATGGTTTACTTTGGAAAGAGGCTGGGATGGATTCTTTATTACAAAATAAAACTTGATAATTAGTTGATCTGCCAAAAAGGGCTAAAACCATAGGAAACAAGTGGGTTTTGAAGAAGAAACTTAATCCGGATGGATCTGTAGCAAAGTATAAAGCACGACTAGTAGCTAAAGGTTATACTTAACAAAGTGGGGTAGATTATTTTGATGTTTACTCACCTGTCACTACAAAAGAAACTCGATTTCCCGGCATTTTTGTACGTATTTACCGGCATTTTTTTCGCCGGTGAAACTTTCACCGGCGTTTATAATAGCGCCGGTCCAAATGCCGCCGAAGCGAGCGTCGCGGAAACGAAGGGGTCTACACCGGCGGTTTTAGTGGACGCCAGTAAATGTGAAACCTACACCGGCGGCCAGAAAATGCCGGTGTATGGGGGCCACTGAGTGCCGTTCTTTTACCCCAATATACATTCACCGGCGGCTATAAACCGCCGGTGATCATCAATCCACCGGCGTTTATAGAAACGCCGGTGTATATTGAACGTATACCGGCGGTCTGTGACCGCCGGTGTATGTGCGTTTATGAGTGTCCGCTTTTCTCTACTTACAAGCACCGGCGTGATCAAAAACGCCGGTGAACCCAACTACACCGGCGTTTTATAAAACGCCGGTGTTTCTTTTTGCCGTTACAGCTGCTAGCATACACCGGCGCCTAGCCGCATACACTGGCGTTTGTGTGGACGCCGGTATATCGCACACTGCAACTAATTCAATAGATAGACCGACGTTTTATATAACGCCGGTCTAGCTATGCCCGCTTGTATTCCTTTCTCCGGTTTTCCGTTCGATTTCAATTCACAGTTTCTTTTACAAAACCTGTAAACTAATTCACAACTGATTCAACCAATTTCGTTGCATATTAATGCGCAAATCACAACCAAACATAAGAATAATAAAGTTTAGCACGTGTCATACCCCAAATATCTCAACAAACTAATTAACAGTGTCATAATCACAACCAAATTCACCGCAAAATTAACAGTCATAATTAACAAATTAATATACTGACGAACATCCCAAATATCTCAGGTCTGACAAATATCCCAAATTAACAGTCTGACATAACTCTCATCCAAAAAAAAACAGTCTGACATAACAGCAAGGAGGACATAAGAACAATCATACAGCAAGGACACAAGAACAGCAAGGAGGACCACGGATTCATACCCTCGAGGAGCTTCAGTTCTGATCATCAGGATTTTCTTCATCTGGGCGACCGCTCTGTGAAAAAAAAACAATAGTTTAATTCAACAGTAGACCACAATACAGAATATACATATTTTTTGATCTTGCAAAAAAATCTAACTGTATCTTAAATTATATGATCAAAGTGCCAATTGCAAATGGAATTGTTGATGATATATAGAGAGGTAAAATAATTACATTGCAATGCTAAAAATCCGGTACTTAATTTTGTTTTTTAAATATATCTAAAATAACAAAACAAATGAAAATTCAGTATCTAATTTGAAAACTCTATATTCTCCTTTGATTGGGAATATCCACTACCTAAAACAGTAAAACAAATGAAAATTCAGTATCTAAGCATGTCTTTCATGGATTGTTCAGACAATCCATGAAACTGTCATCGTGGACGGAAACCAAATATAAGAAAAATAAGAAAAATAAGATAGGGCTCATATCAAGTGTATTTTTAGGGAACTATCATCGTGGATGGAAGCCAAATATAGAAGCCAGAAATGGAAACAGAAAGAAGAATGGTAGAGACTTTGGATACACCAGGCTAACATAGTGGCATTTTCCTCATCTCTCTCATCCCTTGTTTCCCTTTAGCCCACGAACACAAAGAGACATCAGCAACAACAGCAAGAGCGACAAGAACAACAATAATAATAAATCATTATGAACAAGATGTATCTATATGGGTTTCCAGATCTCCACTCGAGCCCTCTCGTTCTAATCACAGCCCAACTAAGAACATAGACAACAGCCACTGAACAATCCAATCACAGCCCAATCAAAATTTGCCATCCTGGATCTTAATGAAATAAGCTTCAGTAGCAGTAAAAGAAGATGGGGATGCTAGCAGCAAACTCAGTTTGGAAGTGAACCCATTTTTGGTTAAAAAATCATGCCAAAGAGGGCAATCAGGTTACTTTAACAGTATCTTGAAATGAAAATTTCCAAAGATGCCTCAGTTCACAGTAAACCCATTTAATATCAAAAAAACATGCCAAGAAGACAATCAAATGCATGAAATGAGCTTCATTAACAGTGAAAGAAGATGGGGATGCTAGCAGCATACTCAGTTTGGAAGTGATCCCATTTCTGGTTAAAAAATCATGCCAAAGATGGCAATCTGCAGGTTACTTTAACAGTACCTTAAAATGAAAATTTCCATTAACCGAGCTTAATTATATGTTGCTCCACTAATTCTTGTGCCCAACTAAATCTAAAACCCAATTGTTGTGCATATCCGGACGATTTTGGCATACGTAGCTATAGCAGCCTCAGTTCACAGTAAACCCATTTAATATCAAAAAAAAACATGCCAAGAAGACAATCAGATGCATGAAATGAGCTTCATTAATAGTGCAGCATACTCAGTTTGGTAGTGAACCCATTTTTGGTTAAAAAATCATGCCAAAGAGGGCAATCTGCAGGTTACTTTAACAGTACCTTAAAATGAAAATTTCCATTATCTGAGCTTATATGTATGTTGCTCTATCAATTCTTTATCCCAACTAAATCTAAAACCCAATTGTTGTGCATATCCGGAGGATTTTGGCATACGTAGCTATAGCAGCCTCAGTTCACAGTAAACCCATTTAATATCAAAAAAACATGCCAAGAAGACAATCAGATGCATGAAATGAGCTTCATTAATAGTGAAAGAAGATGGGGATGCTAGCAGCATACTCAGTTTGGAAGTGATCCCATTTCTGGTTAAAAAATCATGCCAAAGATGGCAATCTGCAGGTTACTTTAACAGTACCTTAAAATGAAAATTTCCATTAACTGAGCTTAATTATATGTTGCTCCACTAATTCTTGTGCCCAACTAAATCTAAAACCCAATTGTTGTGCATATCCGGACCATTTTGACGTACGTAGCTATAGCATCCTCAGTTCACAGTGAACCCATTTAATATCAAAAAACCATGCCAAGATGACAACCAGATGCATGGAATAAGCTTCTTTAACAGTAAAAGAAGATGAAAATTCTAGCAGCATACTTACTTTGGAAGTGAACCCATTTTTGGTTAAAAAATCATGCCAAAGAGGGCAATCTGCAGGTTACTTTAACAGTATCTTGGAATAAAAATTTCCATTATCTGAGCATATATGTTGCTCTACTAATTCTTCAGCCCAACTAAATCTAAAACCCAATTGTTGTGCATATCCGGAGGATTTTGGCATACAGCTATACCATCCTCGGTTCACAGTGAACCCATTTAATATCAAAAAAACATGCCAAGAAGACAATCAGATGCATGAAATCAGCTTCATTAACAGTAAAAGACCATGAAAATTTCCAGTATCTAAGCATATATTTTTCTATTAATTCTTCATCCCAACTAAACCATTCATGTTAAGGAAATCAAGATGCATCTATCTGAAAAAACATGCTAAGTTTGGAAAATAAGGAAAATCAAGAGATGATACCGAAGAGAGCGAGAGAGAGAGCGGAGGAGGGAAATCGAAAATGACGAATAGGGCTCATATCAAGTGTAGTTTTATGGAATTGTCATCATGGAAGGAAACCAAATATAGAAGCCAGAAAGAGGAATGGTAGAGAATGAGGATACACCAGGCTAACATAGCGGCATTTTCCTCATCTCTCTCTCATCCCTTCTTTCCCTTCAACACACGGACACATAGAGACATCAGCAACAACAGCAAGATCGACAAGAACAACAATAATAATAAATTATTATGAACAAGATGTCTCTATATGGGTTTCCAGATCTCCACTCCAACTCGTCTCTTTCTAATCACAGCCCAATTAAGAACAATTGGTCACAATCACTGTTAAAGTAACATATATGCTCAGATAATGGAAATTTTCATTTTAAGATACTTTTAAAGTAACCTGATTGCCATCTTTGGCATGATTGCCATCCTCATCTTCTTTTACTGTTAATGAAGCTTATCTCATGCATCTGATTGTCATCTTGGCATGTTTTTTTAACAAAATGGGTTCACTGTGAACTGAGGATGCTATAGGTACGTATGCCAAAATCCTCTGGATATGCACAACAATTGGGTATTAGATTTAGTGCAGCTATGAACATGGCTCATATCAAGTGTAGTATTACGGACTGTCATCGTGGAAGGAAACCAATTTAATATATAAGCCATGTATGGAGCCAGAAAGAGGGATGGTAGAGAATGAGGATACACCAGGCTAACATAGCGGCATTTTCCTCATCTCTCTCTCATCCCTTCTTTCCCTTCAACACACGGACACATAGAGACATCAGCAACAACAACAAGAGGGGATTGGTCCAACAATAAGTATAGATTATAATAAACGAGATGTCTCTATTTGGGTTTCCAGATCTCCACTCCAGCCCTTTCTTTCTAATCACAGCCCACTTAAGAAAATTAGATTTAGTTGGGCTCAAGAATTAGTAGAGCAACATATAAGCTCAGAAACTGTTAAAGTCCCCTGCTGATTGCCATCTTTGGCACGATTTTGTAACAAAAAATGGGTTCACTGTGAAACTAAGTATGCTGCTAGCATACCAAAATCCTCCAAATCAGTACAACAACGCGGGCTGAACAAACCTTATTAGCAGGTCATACAATGTCATCTAAGCATGTTATGTGCCAAAGTGGGGTTGGTCATACAATGCATGAACGACACGTATTAGTTGTCTGTGAGTATGCAATAGGGTGCAGCTATGAACAGGGCTCATATCAAGTGTAGTATTACGGACTGTCATCGTGGAAGGAAACCAATTTAATATATAAGGAAACTAAATATAGAAGCCAGAAAGAGGGATGGTAGAGAATGAGGATACACCAGGCTAACATAGCGGCATTTTCCTCATCTCTCTCTCATCCCTTCTTTCCCTTCAACACACGGACACATAGAGACATCAGCAACAACAGCAAGAGGGGATTGGTCCAACAATAAGTATAGATTATAATAAACGAGATGTCTCTATTTGGGTTTCCAGATCTCCACTCCAGCCTTTTCTTTCTAATCACAGCCCACTTAAGAAACATAGACGAAATACTTATAGACGACAGCCACAATGCAGACTCACAAACACTAGCACGTATCTTTCATGCATTCAAGACCATAATCTCTTTAAAAATACCAATTTAAATACTCACCGAGGGTGGGACTTGGGATTGCTGCCCTATTAAACTGGCCATTTGTTCTTGGAGGAGTGCAACTTGTGCCTTTAAGGAAGTCATCTCCTCGTCCCGATTGGCACTTGAACTAGACTCACTCCGTCCGAATAGCCGCGAGGGGGTTGGTCCTAGGCCCATACCACGGACACGTCCATGCCTCTCCTTTCCCCTAACATCGGTCAAGGCAACTCTCTGCCGGGTACGCCAATCAGGACATGCCGTCGTAGGGTCAGAATCTGAGGCAGAGGAGATTTCATCATACCTTTTCTGAGCGTTAGTCTGTAAAATGACATAACAATCAGAGTTAAAGGCAGATGAGATTTCGACTACTCATTAGATATAAGTTCACAAATTACCAGAATCCGTGCTGCCTCAGGGCTCGCATACGTCCCATCCTTCGATTTGTGGGTGGCATCGAAAAAGTCAATGTCACCAAACTCCGTAGGACCCCCCAAATCTTCTGCCTATATATTAGTAAGATGAAATGGTTATAAACAAATAACTGTAAGTAAAAAATGTTCAATACTATTGCGCCTACCAATTCTTTCCGAACCAGAGCGAAGCTCTGTGTACCAGCGGTGTGCAACACTAGCTGCTTTGATCGACTGGCAACTCCCACCTCCGCCCTTTTCTGTACATGCCACAATGAAGTTAGCAGAAAAATTCACTACAGTAGCCATACAACCACATACACATTAGATTTTTGTGTGTTTAATGTAAATACCTGACCAATCGCCGAACTCCAGTAGTGCACAAGAAATTGCCAATCTGAAGGCTCCACATTTTCTGGCACATTCATTGCATTCTCCTCCTCTGAAAGCTCTTTGTCATAAAACTTCGCCTTCAAGTCACTCTTGTGGTCCCTCCACTTCTTGGAGAGTGACTTTTCAACCCAAGGCGTAAGGGAGTCGGCGAACGAGAAGTATTGCTGCAAAATTTATTACCCATCACTAAAAATACATATTTCAATAATATGTTTGCGCCGACCAATTATGTATTTTAGATGAGAAATACCTTGATTGTCGTAATAGCAGTGGCCTTTGTCGTGGTTGGCACCTTCGGCCAACTCTCGTATGACAAAGGAAGTATCCGGGGGTTCCTTGCTATAACCCCAATGAAGGAAGAAAATTTGCTTGCGGTATCGCCAACCGGTTGCCCAACACCGTTCGCCTCCACCTCGATCCTTTCGTCATTCTGAACCCTCCATACATTCGTCATCTTAGTCCGCCCACGATGTTTTTTGACAGTGGGCGGCGTGCTACCCTCACCCTCATCTGTTTGACTGCCACTATTATGTAGTGGCTGCTCATCCCCATGGCTCTCGTTGCCATCATTTATATTTATCCTCTTTTCACGCCTCGGCATGTTGTACCTGTCAAGGATTCAATAGCTTCTTTAGAGATGCAAATTTAATTAATAACATGTTTATAATAACTATCATAAAATTTGCACTTTAGTAGGATTAACAAACCAACATAATTATAAAAAAATTTTAAAAATGAGATTTGTAACAAATTAAATTACAATGATAGTTTGGTTCAAATGACAGTAAGCATAGTTTAATGTAAATAACACCAACCAGTAGAAAATAGGAAGATAATTAAACCGGTGTATTAAATTGTTGTGCATATGCGGAGGATTTTCACATACGTAGCTATAGCATCCTCAGTTCACAGTGAACCCATTTTGGTTAAAAAAACATGCCAAGATGACAATCAGATGCATGAAATAAGCTTCATTAACAGTAAAAGAACATGAATATTCTAGCAGCATACTCAGTTTGGTAGTGAACCCATTTTTGGTTAAAAAATCATGCCAAAGATGGCAATCTGCAGGTTACTTTGACAGTACCTTAAAATGAAAATTTCCATTATCTTAGCTTATATGTTGCTCTATCAATTCTTTAGCCCAACTAAATCTAAAACCCAATTGTTGTGCATATCCGGAGGATTTTGTCATACGTACCTATAGCATCCTCAGTTCACAGTGAACCCATTTAATATCAAAAACACATGCCCAGAAGACAATCAGATGCATGAAATCAGCTTCGTTAACAGTGAAAGAAGATGAGTCCTATGCTAGCAGCATACTTAGTTTGGAAGTGAACCCATTTTTGGTTAAAAAATCATGCCAAAGAGGGCAATCAGGTTACTTTCACAGTATCTTAAAATGAAAATTTCCATTGTCTGAGCTTAATTATATGTTACTCTACTAATTCTTGAGCCCAACTAAATCTAAATCCAAATTGTGGTGCATATCCGGAGGATTTTGGCGTACGTACCTATAGCATCCTCAGTTCACAGTGAACCCATTTAATATCAAAAAAACATGCCAAGAAGGCAATCAGATGCATGAAATAAGCTTCATTAACAGTAAAAGAAGATGAAAATTCTAGCAGCATACTTAGTTTGGAAGTGAACCCATTTCTTGTTAAAAAATCATGCCAAAGATGGCAAACAGGTTACTTTAACAGTATCTTGAAATGAAAATTTCCATTATCTAAGCATATATGTTGCTCTACTAATTCTTTAGCCCAACTAAATCTAAAACCCAATTGTTCAGCATATCCGGAGGATTTTGGCATACGTAGCTATAGCATCCTCAGTTCACAGTGAACCCATTTTGGTTAAAAAAACATGCCAAGATGACAATCAGATGCATGGAATAAGCTTCTTTAACAGTAAAAGAAGATGAAAATTCTAGCAGCATTTACAGTTTGGAAGTGAACCCATTTTTGGTTAAAAAATCATGCTAAAGAGGGCAATCAGGTTACTTTAACAGTACCTTAAAACCCAATTTCCATTAACTGAGCTTAATTATATGTTGCTCCACTAATTCTTGTGCCCAACTAAATCTAAAACCCAATTGTTGTGCATATCCGGACCATTTTGGCGTACGTAGCTATAGCATCCTCAGTTCACAGTGAACCCATTTAATATCAAAAAACCATGCCAAGATGACAACCAGATGCATGAAATAAGCTTCATTAACAGTAAAAGAAGATGAAAATTCTAGCAGCATACTTAGTTTGGAAGTGAACCCATTTTTGGTTAAAAAATCATGCCAAAGAGGGCAATCTGCAGGTTACTTTAACAGTATCTTGAAATGAAAATTTCCATTATCTGAGCATATATGTTGCTCTACTAATTCTTCAGCCCAACTAAATCTAAAACCCAATTGTTGTGCATATCCGGACCATTTTGGCATACGTAGCTATAGCATCCTCAGTTCACAGTGAACCCATTTTATATCAAAAAAACATGCCAAGAAGACAATCAGATGTATGAAATCAGCTTCATTAACAGTAAAAGAACATGAAAATTTCCAGTACCTAAGCATATATTTTTCTATTAATTCTTCATCCCAACTAAAACCATTCATGTTACAGAAATCAAGATGCATCTATCAGAAAAAACATGCTAAGTTTCAAAAATAAGGGAAATCAAGAGATGATACCGAAGAGAGAGAGAGAGCGGGGCGACGAGCGCGGGGGGGGGGGGGGGGGGAGGAGATAGAGAGAGAGCGGGGCGACACGGTCGTTTCCGATCGCCGATTCACCTCCAAATCGGGATAGGGAGGAGGGAAATCGAAAATGGCGAGGGAAGAAGGGACGATGACGAAAGGTCGAAGGCTGTCGAAGAGGACGAAGCGGCGGAGGCAAACGCACGGGAAGTAGAGCGAGGAAGGAGGGAAAACGAAGCGCCCCCTTTCTTTTTTATTTTTTTGGGGTTTGGGTAAATGACGAGCGAAAGGTTAGGGTAGATGGAATTTATCGCAGCTTTTCACCGGCGTTTTAATTAGACACACCGGTGAATAATACACTTCACCGGTGTTTCTAAATAAAACGCCGGTGAATACTCGGATTCACCGGCGTTTTAATTCGACCGCCGGTGTATAACCATCCCATCTAGTGCCCCATTCCTATTCGCTACCTACCCCGGCGCTACTAGCAAAACGCCGGGGAATATTCGCCGCTAAATCGAGGTTCTTTTGTAGTGTGTTTGTCATATTGCTACAATAAGGATTCTTCTTGCCATTACATCCATTGAAAATTTTGTTATTCACCAAATAGATGTTAAAACTGTTTTCCTAAATAGAGATCTTAATGAAGAAATCTATATGAATCAACCTGAAGGTTTTGTACTTAAAGGTTTAGAGAACATAGTTTGCAAATTGGTAAAATCTTTGTATGGATTAAAATAAGCACCAAAATTATGGCATGAAAATTTTGATACAACAATAAAGAGCTTAGGTTTTGAATCTAGTAATTCTGATAAATGCCTTTATTTTCTTGATCTATCAAATAAAATTGCTATAGTTTGCTTGTATGTTGATGACATGCTTGTTCATGGAAGCGACCTCTCAACTGTAGTTGAAGTTAAAATAATGCTATCTAAAGAATTCAGCTTGAAGGACCTAGGTGCTGTGGACACTATATTAGGTATGAGAGTGAGTTTTGGTAGGCAAGGCATATTCCTTAGTCAATCTCACTATATTAATAATGTGTTACAAAAGTGGGGATACAATGATTGCAAAAGGTTTGAAACACCTTATGATTATAACAATAAGTTGATACCTAACGATGGTGCAATAGTGAGATAGTTGGATTATTCCATACTAATTGAAAATCTCATGTGTGCAATGATCTGCACTAGACCAGACATAGCCTTTGCGGTAGGCATGCTTAGCAGATTTACTAGTAATCCCAATAAGTCACATAAGAATGTCCTTGAGAGGCTAATGGGTTACCTAAGTGGTACTCAAGAGTTGGCTTTGTGCTACTCTGGACATCCTTCAGTTTTAGAAGTATATTTTGATGCATCGTGGTGCACAGAATTGGATGAAAGTCGATCCACTAGTGGTTATGTGTTTACACTAGGAGGAGCAGCTATGTCATGGAAATCTAAAAGGCAACCAGGCATTGCATTCTCATCTATGGAGTCTGAACTCTTTACGATATCTTGTGCTGGTGAAGAAGCGGAATGGATGAGAGACCTGTTGCTAGATATTCCATTGAGAAGGTTTAAAGTAACCACTCTTAGCTTGTTTTGCGATAACCAAGCTACAAAAACTGTAGCAACTAATACTCTTTACAATGGTAAGAGATGAACTGTCGGTCTTAGACAGGCAAAGTTGAACTATCTCATTAAGCAAGGGATTATTATCCTCATTGATGTGAGATCAAAACAGAATATGGCTGATGCCCTTACTAAGGAATAACAAAGAAGTCCAATTATCAAAACTGTGGGGGAAATAGGGTTAAGAGCCATTGAGTCATAAAGGCCTTAACACCGTAGTTATTTTGATAATTAGAACCCATAACAGCCATAGAGAAGTTCAAACTTAAGCATCAATTTGACAGTTAATATGTTTTAGATAATCTTGATGATTCCACATAAATTCCACAAATATATAATGTCATTCCAATTTTTATGGTAATATATATCTATAGAATTTACTTAGAATAGTTATATTATTACAATACGAAACATGAAAACTTATCGATGTGTTTCCAATGATTAAATTGCCTTAAATATCATTCCAATTTTGATGATATGTCTTTTATGGATACATGTTTCATTTCAATTTTGATGATTCAGTGTTAAACCATGATTGAAATGGCAGTCTTTTCATTCCAATATGAAACATAGTATGGTTCTTGTGTAGAAACTATAAAAGTTCATGTACTTTATTTGTTAAAGATACTTGATTGTGATGCTTATGTTAAAATCTTGCTAGCTAATTTGAATTGTACTAAGTTCTTTTGTTTGAACTAGATACTCTAATGCAATTCGTTTGAATTCAAAGAGAAATGACTCATGAAATTCTTATTTGCAATGTTGAGCAACATGTTCTAGCAAAGATAATGAGATGGAATCCTAGATCTCGATTTTGAAGATGATGACTTGCTCGATATGGAGGAGTAATCATGAAGCAGCATGCAAGAATTTTCTATTGCTGATCACTTGCTTGATAAGAACTTCTTTTGAGTTTAAGACTGTATTTTTGAGCTTAAAACTCTTTAATTTGGTTTGAAGTTTATTTGCTTTGTTTAGTTTTGAGACTATGATTTATTTTATCTATTGGTTTAGTTTTTGTGAACTATTATGAATTGGATATGGTTTGGAACTATTTAATTATATTGGTTTAGTCTTGATTGAACTATTCAGATTTATAATTATATTGATTCTTATGAAACTATACTTTTATGATGATTTTCTTATATTATGGACTTCTATCAGCTAGTCAGTTTTATACTGAACTGATGAGATAATCCTGTACTTTATATATTGAGAATATAGGAGGAGATTGTTGGATATTTGGGTATATTATCTATATATAAATATTGCATATGCATATGAGTAACACGTGTATTGAAGTACAATTGATTGGATATTGGAATACGGGTTTGTGGGCTTATAACCCGATACCCAATCTAGTATTCATTCCATAAATACTGGATTGTGATAGCAGTCTAGGTATTCCAATTTTGATACCTAGGGTGAATATCTCAAGCCACTTAGATCTAGATATTAACCTTAATTCCCATTGTTAATTTCTCACAAAACCTAACATAAACATCCACGCCTGTTTCTTTTTTTTTATTAGAAAAGGTTGGAATAGGCCCCCCTAGTTTCATTAAAAAGTTTTTAATAAAACAGAAACACCATCGTCGGACAATGATATTCATGTCACCCACATTCGGGGCATGATATTCATTGTCCCACCAAAAAATGAGTCCCCTACATAGGTCGTTCTGGATCCCATGAAACCCACCAAAATACATACAAGTAAAAAAAGACCCAAAATACAACAAAAATTTGCACTGAAAAGACTTGAAGCCACAGACGTCTGCAAAAGACTCCCGGAGGCGTGTTCCCCCTCCTCACACCATAGGATCAACCATCCTCTGCTGTGCCTCCCCCTTCCTGTAATTCAACCTGGCTAGTGGCAATGTCCTTGTATATGTCCTTCACTTCTTAGTATATTCGTCACCTGCCATTTTAGACCAGAACATAATATTAATAATAATCTTGAGTAGCAATTATTGATGCATGATGTGTCTGTGTGTGCTTCTAAAGATTCTATTGTTCCTTTCTCGCCATATGCCCCAACATATAGCTGCCACCCCCGTGTCCCA